>SKCR01026497.1:0-132099 GCA_019454045.1 Zanthoxylum bungeanum
AACTTATTTGGAATAAGGTTCCATGTAAATCTGTTTGACAGATATCATATAGGATATGAACAGGAAAGAAACGAGGTTTCTTATTCCTGATAATTTGGGTATGCCAGGATAAAGTTGGATGATACCAACTAAGAACCCAATTGGATTAGTGCCAATATAGGTTATCCTAAGGGAAACCATAAGTATAGTACTTATTCTTAATGAGACACATTCCTCAACCATGCGAGTGATGTTGCTCACCATGCGGTTTTCTGAGAGGAATACCGATATACAGTGGACAGTGGGAGGATAGTGATACTCAATGAAAATCGGAGGAGTAATACTATTCATAGCACGAAGTCCTTAATGGAACACAAACAATTCATCTATGATGAACCTGTACCATTAATCTTCAAATACACAAGAAAAACAGGTAGATCGGATAGAGTCAGAAAACAACCTAGGGTATGGGTTTCTGATCTAACCTCATTAAGATGTCAATCTTATGAAGGTATATCCACCGACTACGTTTTGAGGAAGTGATACAAGGTATCGACTCCCTGTTATGGCAAAGTGCCATGAGTCGGAAATGGATTCCATGTATAACGACTATTATGGATACTAGTTGATGTACCACAAAGCATTGTGCCTATTGGTACATTATACGTCTTCAAGGAAGACATACATGGATGGCAACATACCAACGTACAAAGCTAGGCTTTTGACGGAAAGGTATCGTTATCAACATTGTGTTAATAACGGTTCAACCTTTTACCTGTTGCCATGGTAAATCCATTTTGAAAATGCTTGTTGATAACTGCGTATTTCATTTATGAAATTTGCCAGTTATAGATCAAAATCGCTTTCCTGAAAAGGAAACCTTTTGGAGGATGTTTACAACATCCTGATGATTTTGTATAACCGACAAACCAGGTTTGCGGGTTATTCGATCCACGTTTGGATCAATGCAAGCATAAGGTTCTTGGAACTGACGTTTTGAAATAATCATATGGTTTATGATTTAACTCAAAATGAAATAATTCTTGTGTATATAAGGAGGTTAGTGGGAGAGGGCACTGACAATGAAATTCCATAAAGCAATTGGTGAAAGCTTGGCTTTCATAGATATTCTTCATAAGAAATTCTCCGTAGAATTCTGGGAGTAACAACCTTTATTCAAAGAATAAAGATCTACTGGGCTAGATTTAGAGTTGGTTAAAACTCTCTGAGAAATTGTACATTTAAAATGTACTTGGATTGGTGTCTCATACGCTTTGAGCATATGGAGGTCACAATCGGTTCAATCCAAGGGATAGTCACTGGATTGAAGATTAAGAACATCTGTTAGTATCTGAGAGAACTAAAGATGTTGTCTTAAACTATGGAGATGGAGAACTTGAAGTGACTGGGATCACTACTGCAAGTTCCAAACAATTAAAATACTACGGTACTATAAAGTTTGAATAACAGGGACAGTGAGCTGGAAATCTTCCTAGCAAGATAACTGTTGCCGAATAAAACAAAACGATTGCGGATTATTGCTGCAGCTGAGGCAGCAATAGAAGTCTTTTGGGTCGAAAGTGAATCTAATTAGATTAGATTGTATCTGTTAGCAGCTGAGCTAGGCGTCAGCACAAGCTAAGGAATTAAAGGTCTCATCGACGATCCAGATATATACTTCTATATCATCTGATTCGTTCGGATCATACATCGTGGCGATGTGATGATGTATAAATCGCGTCAGACGTAATAATACAAATCCGCTGACGAAAACCTTTCTCAGCAATTTGAGCGAATTGTTATAGTTCGGTGTTAGACACTCGAGTGACTGGCTATGTGCCAAGTGGGAGATTGTTGGATAATATGAACCCATAGAGCGCACTATTTGCACAGATCATTGTGTTGTTGTAGCAAATTAACTATGTAATAAGGAAATTGCACTCTCATCATTTGTGATTAGATCACCATAGATATATAAATGAAGAGAGGTCCCTATGATTAGTTCCTAGATTGATGAGATGATATGAGACAGTATCAGTCCACGAAGGATTAATCATTGAATATCCCTAGCCGTAGTATTATCGAGACTGGACATCGATAATGCGGAATAGGCTAGTATTGCACTTGTGTGCGTTGTGAGGACACAACGGCATAGTTCTCATATATATAAGTGTTGGATACTTATGCAAGTGCGATAGGAGGTCGTGTTTCCCCGATGGTACGGGAAACAGCTTCGCTCTGGATAGACCCCTCGGAATCCCATTGGTATTATGAATATGTGTCTATGGGAGGCCGAAATCAAGGTAGGTGTGTATAGTCTTAACCTGAGACTTACATTGCTAATGCTTACGACAATCGATATACTTTAGTTGAGGTCGTCTAGGACTGTAACTAGTTCTGGTACGCCAATGCCGGGTATATTGAGAATCGTAGTGTATTGGATGTGATGTCAAGACGGAAGTATCACTCCAGTCATAGTGGAGATGATGTCACGCAGGATACGTATTAGTGCTCTTAAGAGATGCGCATCCAATCGTGATATTATGACCAGGTCATGAATATCCGATTATAGAGACTAGTTACCAGATATCCGATATGTGTTTCGGACGGGGCAGACACTTATCCAGCCCCAGCCCTAGCACGTGATTATCCGATACTGGGCCGATATGCACAATACATTAGTATACTACGCTTGATACAGATCTTAATATCTTAAATGGATATGTCCGGAGAGAATTAGGTAGACTTGGTGCTTTGCTAGGAGTCGACATTGTCTCGTAAATCGGTAGTTTAGAACGTAGTACTTGGTACGTACGTGATTCGGATAACTCCGACGACCGTATTTACTGCCAGATTATCCGGGGATCTCATGGGTCGCTTCCCGATAATCCACCGATGACGCACAACTCGCACTCTTGAATAATCTGGGATTATACAGAAGAGAGAGAAAATTAATCTAGGATTAATAACGGAGATATTTATCGGGAAAATGTCGTCTAAAGAGAGAGAACGATTAATTCGGAATTAATCGATGTATTAATATATTCGATATAATTAGACGAAATTAGATTTCGACGCGGAATTAAAATCAGATTTTAATTCGGGCAAACGAGTTAATTTAGAATTAATTCGTTAGCTACGTAAATAATAATTTCGCCAGGCGCAATTATTTATTTAAATTCGATTGAATTAACGTCGCGACGTAAGCTCGGTATTTCGGAAAATATCGAACCCGAACGCGTGAGTGCACGTGGGCCCACTTCATTTGGAAACATGTGGGGCCCACATGACACATGTCATTCTAATGCTTGCATGTAGATTGTGTACATTGCACTCAATGTCATTGCATGGAGTTGAGTGTGTGACACTCTAAGCCATTGCAGGTTATGTGTCATAATTTTATTATTAATTTAATGATAATTATGGCATAAATTAAATTGATTTTGGTAAATCATTTGATAACTTAATACACAATTTTATCTCTCTCAAATTCTCTCTTCCTCTCACGGCAAAATGGTGGCCAATTCTTCACTGGTTTTGAACCAGTTTGGGCGTGAATAAGGGAAGCAAGAGTGGTTTCTCATGGTGAGAAATCAAGTGCTAGCACACTTTCAAGTCTTGCGAAGGTGGTAGGGAGGTTCGACCATGAGGCGGGACATCATCCGAGGAGGGGATTGGACCGCTTCGTTTTGAGACCCGAAACTGCCCAAGACAGTGAGCATGGATGGCGTGCAGTCAGCTTACAAACGGCAGTGCGTTTTTTGGGCATGATTCGTCTTCAAATCGACATAACCGATCAATGTAAGTATTCCGCTATCTCATTGGTGTATTCACGCATGTTTTCAATGTCTTGATTTGATCTTGGGACCCTTAGAAATTACCAACAGAAGATTGGGAAACAGTTCATCCCATGTGAACTGTTCGTGTTCCGTGAGAGGGTCGGTGCTAGGAACAGTATCACTCTGATTTTCATCGAGTTCTATTTTCCTCCCACTTATCACTGCATCTATGAATTCATTTTCGATGAAAACTGCATGAAGAGCAAAATTTTTTTTGTTCTCTTGTGGGTTGTAGAAGTAATATCATTTGGTTTCCTTAGGATAACCTACAAATAGGCACTTATCCGATTTGGGTTCTAGTTTGGTACCATCCAAACGTTTAACGTATGCCCAAACATCCCCAAATCTTCAGGAATGAGAGACCCGGTTTATTTCCTGTCCATATTTCATATCATATGGAGTTGTCCAACAGACTTGACGGAACCTTATTCAAATAAGTATTGCAATGTTTAAGCATATCCCAGAAGGAAATTGGTTTTTAGCTCAGTACGACTCATGATTGACCTTACTATGTCCAACAAAGTTTGGTTTCTCCGTTCGGACACCACCGTTCAATTGAGGTGTTCCGGGAGGAGTCCACTGTGAAAGAATATCATATTCTCTTAAGTAATCTTGAAACTCATTGCTTAAGTATTCTCCACCACAGTATGACCCCAATTTTTTAATACTTTTACCGGTCTATTTTTCTACTTCGTGTCGAAACTCTTTGAATTTCTCAAAAATTTCCGACTTGTGTCTTATAAGATACACATAACCATAACGCGATGCATCATCTATAAAGGTTACGAAGTATTCATATCCACCTCTAGCCTTGCTAGACATGGGCCCACAAACTTCATTATGAACGAGGGCTAACAGCTCGGTGGCACGTACACATTTACCGCTAAAAGGTGTTTTAGGCATTTTGCCTAATAAATAAGATTCGCATACATCATATAAATTAGGATCAAATATGTCCAAGTATCCATTCTTCGAAAGAGTGGATATACGAGTCTTATTAGTGTGTCCCATACAACAATGCCACAGATAAGTCTCATATGATTTACTCAATTTGAGCCTTTTGTTTGTCATGTTATATGTTTGAGATTCATTTATATTCAAAATATAAAGACCATTATTAACATCTGCTGTACATATCAAAATGTCATCTTTATATACAAAACACCCAGTGTTCCGGATTACAAAGGTATACCTGCATCGGGTTAAACTAGATACAGAAATGATGTTTTTAGTCAAACTAGGTACAAAATAACAGTCACCTAATGTAATTACATGCCCCAATGGCAGATTCAAAACATAGGTGCCAACGGCCAAAACAGCGACTCTCGTCCCATTTCCAACTCGTAGTTCGATCTCACCTGAAGCCAGTCTCCTGCTAATCTGCAGATCATGCACATCAGTACATATGTGAGTACCACATCCAATATCAAAAATCCAATTTTTAAAACCAGTAGTGGACATGTTTATTTCAATAACAAACATACTTGAAGCCGGAGCCTTGCCCACCTTCACTTCCTTCATGTGCGCCTTGTACTCACGGCAGTCACGCTTCCAGTGACCCCATTTGCCACAGTGTAGACAAACATCTTGGGATTTGTCCTTAGTCTTCTCAGAAGACTGTGATGATTTGGCCTTGCCATTTTTCTTCTTTTTCTTCACACCCCCAGAAGCCTTCGGTCAAGCCTTGGCTTTCTGGGATTTCGAAGTAAGATGCACCTCGCGCTTCTTGCCCTTCAGAAGCTTTGGCTTTGCCTCTTTCAGCATCGCCATCAACTCTCCAAGAGTCTTCTATTGGTTCATCATATTATAGTTCATGATGAACCCGCCCCAGCAATCGGGCAGAGACTGTAAGATAAATCTACGAAAGTCTCGGCCTCGAAGGTAATTCCCAACTGACCTAGCTGTTCGATGTCAGCACTCATCTACGACACGTAGTGTTCGACAGATATACCCTCTGACATACGCGAGCGAAAGAGCTTCTTTTGCAATTCGTACTTCTGAGATCTAAGGTTAGATCTGTGAAGATCCTTCAATTTCAACATCATGTTATAAGGATCCAATCCTTTGTTCTGACGACGAAATTGAGGAGTCATTGCAGCAAACATGACAGACTGAGCAGTAAAGTTATCATCTCGATGAGTCTTCCAAAGCTCATGATCTACTACCCGCTCATGTCCGGACTTAGGCCCGAGAGGTCTCTCTATAACATAGAGTAACTTCTCAGATCCCAGGACTATCCTGAGATTTATTTCCCAGTCTGGAAAATTAGAGCCGTTAAAGACATTTTCGCCCATGATTATTTCCATAACGCTAATCCTTCCAGCTATCTTGATTACTATAGTCCAACTATCCAATCAACGATTTCAAGTACACTCAAAATGTAATGGTTACTATAATCCAACTATATAACCAACTACAAGTGGAGTAGTGTCTTGTACAGTCTAACTGTTCAAAGAAAGCAATAAAAGATATTAGTCCAACTAATATATATATATATATAACGTGATATAATAATAAAAGAGCGCGTATTAGCAAGTATTAAACGAAAATGCAAATTTAATACTGGCCTCCCACTATTTTTCAGTGAGCCTCTAACCCTCTGTTGAGTACTCGGGAAACCCAGTTTCCTAGTGGGCTAGGATCCCGTTAAATAACACACAACCTTGACGGCCAACAAGCTGAATGAAACTTAACTAGGTAGATCTCTAAGATTAATTGGATCTCATCCAATTCTTAGATCCTGTAGGTGGACGTCCAAGTCCAAAACATATATCCAATATATTTCCTAACCTTTTCCTCTGAATCAACTAAGCCTTGGCTTTGGCTCAACAAGCTTAATGATTCCAGTTAAGCGCGACCCATTGACAGTGGGAAAACTTCGTAATCCACATCAATGTACAAAAGTGACCTTGACTTTGGCCAACAAGTCACAACTGCCCAAGACATGCGATGTATAACAAAGCTTTCATGGTTCAAACACATCCTCGATGGACAATGATCTTGACTTTGGCCAAAAAATCAAAGCCAATTTGGATCTTGAGAGAGAACCACTCAATGGAAGGAAAATGCTTAATATTAAAGTGAGGGTGTTTTTCATAAATTGGCAACCAATTTATTATCTTTGATTATGTCTCATCATTCACCCTTAAACATGCATTCTAAAAGCATAATAAGGCGCGATAAAATTTAATAATGATATGCGGATGGATATATATAAATTTATTCCTAGAACAAATCTCTCTCTTTCCCCTCTTCCGCTAGCACTTTACATTCTTATACCCAATTACATAACACAATAAGAAACCTCATTTACATTGAGGGGAATTGGTGAGAAGAGAAATACAAAGAGAATAGGAGGTGATAGGATGGACACACATGTCCAATTTAATAAATACCATATTTACAACAATTTCCAAAATTGCCCCACCCATCTAATATCCATCTGATAAATATTATTCATACAAATACATCCAAGTATTCAAACAAAGCATGCTGTCAATCAATCTAATCCAATTAATTAATCTTTGATTAATGACCATCCAATGTTCATACATCGATTTGATTTGCGCGAGTCCAACTCGTTTAAGAATAAATACTCAAAGTACATATTCTTGAATTATATCGAACTACAATTTTAAATCCAATTTAAATCGTATCCAATACTAATTCATGTTTAATTACAAATTAAACAATTATAATTTTAATAGTGCCTTTTAGACTTAGATTCCAAATCCAATCCAAATGGGTCTCAAAGGCCCAATTAGCATCCAATGGCAATTCAATTAAAGTCCAATGTGTTTTGAATTGATTCTTTAGGCATGGACTTTGGCCATTATGGATCCAACCCAAAATGCCAAGGCCCAATTTAGGAATCACCCTATGCCACAAAATCAATTTTGGCCCATTAGGCCCAATTAAATTTTTAAAGGCCCAATTATCATATTTGGACTTTATGGAAATGGTTTTAGGCCCAATTGGATCCAACCCAATTGTCCAAAACCATACTTGGCCCAACCAAGCCCATTAGCCCAAATACAACAAATTAAATTAATACATTATTCTAAATATCATATTAATCTAATTAAAGTGCAATTAACACAATTAATTAATTAATCTAATATTTCCAAAACATCAATTAATCTAATTAATCACGCTTTACTATCCAATCCATGTCTAACACAAATTGAAGCAAAATCAATTCATTCAACATGCTTCAAACTCACGGCATTAGCAAGAAATAACATCCAATTTTGATTTAAATCCAATTAAATCAACAATCAATATTCATTTCATGCTTTAAACACATCCAATTGTCTAATTTCCAAAACATCACCATGAGCATTTACTAGGGTACATTCGGCCAAAGTAGTGAATTTGGGGAAAAATTAATCTAATCAATTTTTCACAAATCCAATTTGCATAACTCTAAGTTATCATCATCCAACCATAACCAAACAATCAATTTGGAAAATACATGCTCCAAGCAAAATCCCCAAATTAAAGTCCATAAACCCTAGAAATCTAATCAAGTTTAGATGGGCTATGATACCATTGTTAGTGTGTCCTACACATGGCAAGGATCTCTAAACATGATTAAAGTGTGAATAAATCAAGATAAGTTGCGGAATACTTACATTGATCGGTGGGAAAATTCAAAAATCTCCAAGCTTTGTGTTGAGTTCAAAACTCTTGGGTGAGTTTCTCTATCACCTTAAAATGACTCCCAAAGTGCTAGCTTTGATCAATTTGTGAAGAACAAATTTTCCGTCGGAAGAACAAGGCTCACGGTTTTGAGAGGAAGAGAGAAGATGAATTTTTGTTCACTTTCCAAAAGTTGGTGTTATTTTTCCAAAAACAAGACTTAGTGTGTTGGAAAGAAAAATGCATTAAATGCATCCAACTACTTCCATCACCTGATGACTAGTTGATGTAAGTCAAGTGGGTCCCACCACTTTAAATTCCAAATTTAAGTTAGCTTACATAACACACTTTGGGCCCGGGTTCTTTTAATCAGATTAAACAAATTTTCTGTTGCGACGTAATTAAATCCAATTTAATTAAATAATAATGCCTAGCAAAATTATTAAGAAAGTCGCTTACGAATTAATTCTAAATTAATTCGTTCGCCCGAATTAAAATCTAATTTTAATTCCGCATTGAAATCTGATTTCAATTAATATATCCAATATATTATTTAATCGATTAATTCCAAATTAATCGCGTTCTCTCTTCTAGACGAATTTAATCCCAGATAAATTCTTACCGTAATTAATCTCATATTAATTTTCTCTCTCATAATTAATCCCAGATTAATTCTGTTCGAGTCAAATGTCATTGGTGAATCTTTGGGAAGCGACCCAAGAGATTCTCGAATATGTTGGCAGTAAATCCGGTTGTCAGACTATCCGACACGTGCGTACCCCATACCACGTTCTCACCGACTTACAAGACATGATTGGCTTCTAGCAAAGCACCGTGCCTACCCAATTTTCCAGAAATATTCAACGAGGAATATATAATCTATATCAAGCGTAGTATACTTGTTAGGGTTGGTGCTCAAAGTGCCAATCCAGATCGTATTTATGTCCGATTCATAAATACGAGCATTTCTATTTTCCATTATTTATTACTAAATCATTGGTAGCACCCTTGTCTTTTATACACTTATTCGATCTAATTACGATTAGTTATCTGATTACGATTAGATCGAAACTGAATCTGGTTCAGTGATAAATGTATATTAGACAAAGACCCTAGGATTTACAATATAGTGCACAGTTACAACGTAGTTTGTAATTGACATTGGGAAGCGTACTATAAGATGTATATCCTTAAATAAAGTTCTTGGTCAAGATTTACTAACATGGGTCGGTTAGTAAAATCCGCTGAGACCAGTACATATCGTATATCGTGACTTGGTCCGATGGTCTATCCCAGTGAACCATGAGTCTCGGGAGACTTGTATAGATATGTAGGTGTTTATTTGATAAGACACTGAACGACTCACTGAAGGTTTCCTAATAGATGGTACACCAACGTCAATAGGAACCTTCTCGAGTTGAGCGAGCATAGTGGTCCTTCGACTTGAGATACCACTGTGGATATATGAGATATCCTCCACACTTTGATGGCAGTCACGTCAACGATCTAGTCATGATCAGACCTCCGCCCGTTCGTTGGGTGTGGACTGATGCTCATGTTATCCTGTGCGTATCAAGATAGGATCCGTCAGTCCTGTGTACACGACATAGACATCCAGCATGTGTTTACGATCTAGTAAATCCATGGCCGTGGTATAATGTCAGAAATTAGTTCCGAGTGTTATTTCGTGATCGTAATTGAAATTCGACTGTATTATACCGAACAAATTTGACGTTCTTATCTATATCCCAGGTATAATACGGATGGCCTGTGACAGAGGGATTATACATATGTTATGACTTCGACTTGTATAGTTTAGCTAGATTATCCGTGGTCGTCATAATTCATGAGTGGGTGAATTATGGACACGAAATTGGATTTCGTGACGGATAAACCTAAACTTAGAAAGTCCCACAATATGAAGTGTACTCGTTGAGCACTTAGGCAACTCGATATGAATAATACGAATTATTCATAATACTTCACCGGATTTAATAAGTTAATTCAGATCGTTTAATTGTTAAACGATAACACATGCAATTAAAGGATTTTGTCCGCTAATAATTATTGTGTATTTGTATTTGATACATAATATGATTAGATACACATTAATTATTTGTCAAATGAGATTTTGACACATGCCATAAATATATGTATTTGTTATTTATTGTAAATAAAATACATATATGTTTGTTGATTAATTATTTAATCATTTAATTGTTAAATAATTAAATAATTGATATTTTAATATCTTATCCAAATTTATCATAATTAGTATGATAAATGGCATGATATTATTGGTGCAAATGGCATGTATTCATTAAAATTTATATATGTCTAATTGTGATTGGATAATATAAAGTAAATGTGATTTAATTTGATTAAATGTGTCCAAATGACAAAATTACCATCATTTCCTAGTCAATTTCGTTTTTCACTCTTTTTAAAATAAAAAAAAATTGTTTCTCTCTCTTGTTGTCTCCAACATTACCGAGAGTCTCAACCAAGAAATGGGTTTCATGGGTTTCATGGTTGCTTGATGATTCAAGCATAAAAGTGAAGGAAAAATCAAGAAAATTCTTAAGAAACTTTGGAATTTTAAAGGTAATCTTCCAAAATCCCTAAGCTTGAAATTTGTTTCTTGTTTCTTGATTTATTAGAATAGTTCTAGGGTTCTTTTACTTTTTGAAAATTGCGGCTTTTGGTGATGGATGATGGATTGGAAGTTAGATAGCATGTGTGAAGTATTTAGGGAATGAATTAGTGTAATTTCATTCCTATTTTGTTCAATTTGTGGTTGGACAATATGTTGCCATTATAGAGTGTGTTAACCACTCTTAACATGCCTAGAATTATTCTAGATTGATTCATATGTGTGGTGACTTGATTTGGTATGTTGGTTAATTTGATTAATCTTGGAATTTTGGATTTAATAGCATGAAAATGTCATTTTTGGTTCTGCAGATCAGATCTGCTAAAACTGGAAGTTATGTGATGTTTTTGATGTCTTACGAATGCAATGGATATGTTTTGGGAGTTGGCACAATTTCCGGAAATTGTTTCCGACTTGAAATAAGTGAAAATTGCCAAAAACGGAATTACCGGGTGGATTTTGAGCCAACCGAGTGACGGCTGTGAAAAAAGTGATTCCGTCACTGTTTGGGCAGCCCATGAACTACCCCGACACTATTAGATCTGACCTGGGCAGTTTCCATAAGAGTCGGGTAGTCGGTTCGGTCAAAAACGCGTTTTAGGCAATTTTGCGGAAAAATAGTTTTCGTAAAAGTTTCGCGAGTTTTCAACTTGTTTATGTTAATATATGATATTAAATAAATTGGTTTAGGTGATATATGAATAAATTATTCATATTAGATATTGAATAATTTATTTGATATTTTGAAAAAGTTTTAAAATACGATATCTCCCGGACCCGCGCTTCCGCTATGCCCGTTGCCCAAAACCCCAACAAAAATGGTATCAGAGCAGGTCTGATGCTTCATCCATTACATTATTCATGCTTGATATTTGATATTTAATACAATTTTAATATTCGCACATGCTAGAAATCTAGATATGTTTCTTTACTTTTCGGTTTTACGTTAACGGAAAATGTAACAGAAATTTAATTGGTAAATTAAGTTATGTTTTCTAAAGTAGAATTGAAATGTTTAGAAAATGATTTAGATTAAGATTCTGCATTTGATGTAGATTAAAACTTCCATAGGAAAATCCTCGCTTTTAAATATGGTTGTAAATTAACGTGTATTGGATACATGTTCCTTGGTCCGCCTTGTCAATACAGATGAAAATGATTTCCTGATGCTATAGCTGTATCGTGCCAAAGCTGTGCAGTTATGGTTGATGGTATTTCATTTGCGCCGGTAGAACTTATATGATAAGAGACAAATTCAAGTGAAAATGGAAATCCTGAATGTGCCAAAGCTGTCAGGACTACATCGGTAGCTTGAGTTTTTCATTGGCAAGTGAAGCCTTGATACGCCTCCCTGTGAACGTGCCAAAGCTGTCACAGCGAGAAACGGTCAGGACCAAAACCAGGAGTCACTGGCGAGTGATTGACAAAGTGTTGTCTACCTAATGAATATACGTAGGCGAGATCGTGCCAAACCTGTGAGTCGAAATATATTCATGGGATCCTACTCTCACTATGGAATTCAATTTAATTATTGAATTCCCGTTGTCCGTTGGGGATTACGGTATTATGTAAAGTAGTGAGAGACACTGCTGAGTTTAAAATCCATAACTTAAGCAGTGTGTAATATTATGGAATTTACTGCTTTCATTTTCCTTTTGTTTTATATTGTTTATATAGATTTATACTTCTTATCCACTGCATGTCTATTACTTGAATAGATTTTTTGACTTTACTTATGGTAGCGTTATTCAAGAATAGGTTCTAGAAAGACAGTAGGCTTAGATATTGTTAGATTAGTTGAAACCATCGGGAACTATTGTTCCGATTTTCTTGAAAATTGAGATGGTTTGTGACTTAGTTACTAAGTCACGATTAGATAATCTAAATAGATATCTGTTTTAGGATATTAGTCTAGTTAGAATTATTTCTTATGCAGTAAGAATTGACACGAATCGGTTTATGTCTCGAGATTCTTGACTGGCATTAAGAAAAACCCTTAAGTGTTTGTTTGTCTTATAATGACGTTTCTTGACTTTTAGTGACTTTCAGAAGTCACGTGTCTGACACAATTTGCTAATCAATTATTTTACAATCGTTGTGAATAATTGATCGCAAATTATAAAGCTTAAGAAATGAGATACATATAGTTATGTATAGAGAATTATGATTCTCACAATACGACGACTATAAGTATTGGATACAAGATCTCCCGTCTAGTTAATTAAAATAATATTTAATGACTGCTTTGATATTTGATATCAGAACTTGTGACTATTGGATAGTTACTTGTTCTGTATAAACAGTTGTTACATATTTTAATACGACTAGTAGTGCAATTATTGAAAAGATAAACATTAAGAAAAATATTCGGTAAAATATAAATGACTTAGAACTGTGCATTATGAGATTTTATCATAAAGGCATTAGATGCTTGTTCCTTATGGTGAAAGATGGTCTGATACGAGTTCACACCACATATCCTTATCCATTTAATGAATATTGTATTCAGGTTGTGATTAAATCTCATTTAACTGATGATTATCATTGGACCACAAATTTATTAAACTGATACATTGGATGTATGTAGTTTAATAAATTAGAAATTGCCTTGTAGAGTTTTCTTTGCTTCGTAACTCAGTTGATGAATTGTCATAACTTAGTTATGTGTTTCTAATAGAGAACATGTTGAACGTCTTGAATTGTTCAAGAACTGTCAATATGTTTCTAATGAAACTCGGATAAATATTTTGAATAGTTCAAAGATATTTTATATGTAGTGCTGAAAACTATATCTTTAGAAATTTATTGCGCGTCTTTGAATTGTTCGAAGATGTTTGATTTGATCAAACGCATGAATTTAAGGCAATTAGTTCTGAAGTTATTTAATGAATTTGATTCTTACTCGGTATTAAACTTCCACGATTCCATTGTGATAGAATTGGTTAGTGAGAGTTATCGAATCTTATATGATTTGATTCGTTGATATTGAGTGTCACCGAATTAGTTTTCAATACTCCTAGGGTTATGCTCCTGTAACACTAATTCTTTTTAATTTAGATTCCATTTGTTCCTATAGTTACATATATGATATGTATAGTGGAAAATTCGAATCTTGAAAAGTTTGAGATTTGAAACTTTCTTTATAAATTGTTATATAATTGAAAATACTTGCGCCTTGGAGGTACAAGTAAGGTTTATCATTTATTCTATTTAATGGAATATTGTATTCTATTTGATAGAATATCTTTACTACGATCCCGAGCAATAAAATTATTTTATTACTTGGTGGTTGACATTGGATGTTGATGTTTGCAGAAAAGATTTGACTTATTGAAGTCAAATGTGTGAATGATAAACTGCAATGGAACTACGTAATTAATAAGATGAAATGACCCTTAGACAACTTCCGTATAAGTCTAATAGGATTTCAGAATCATTAACAAAGTATTTGATACTTAATGATTCTGATGTTTTCTTATCGAAGAAAATTATCCTATAACTTATAGTGGGAGCGATATTTGATATCGATTCCGGAAGTTAACATTGAACCATAGATATGAGATTGTTCATAGCTTACTATGATCAAGTTTTGAACTTGATAGAGCTTTCGTTATGAATTGTTCATAAAATGTGCAAATTGTTCGCGCAGCAAAAGTGAAGTGAGCTTGATAAAGATTTGTCCTTTATAGTATGACAATGAGAAAGATTATCCTCAGTAGTCTATTGTAGATTCTGAGAATATCTCTCTCCAGTCGCACTGATTGGACAGTTAAGGATCTATTGGTTAATGTCGATATTAAACAGTGTATTTTGGCTAAAGAATGCAAAGTGGCGTTCTTGAATGGTTTCTTTAAACAAGAGATCCGTTGAGTTTTCTTTGTTTGAAGAAATTCATTCTGGAATGGCCCTAGAGTTTGTATTCTGCTAAGATCACAGTTTGATATACTCGCTTATGGAACCTATTGTAGACTCATATAAGCTTTCCAGAAATCTGTGTTCTCTGATTTTGATATCAGTCAGATTGTCTGGTTTTATCGAAGCATAGAGAATATGTATTTGTTACTAGGGTTAGTGGGAGCGTACAAATTTCTTTCTAGCATTATATATCCTAAGTCGTCTTTTCTCCGTGTAAGCAATGCGAGTAGTCTCTGTTATATTTTATATAAAGTTTTATATAAGATATAAAACTAAGAGACTTGTGAAAGACTCCATTAGTCGCATATTAGATACGATCTAATAGAAGACACATTAAGGCTATCTGTATAACAATTAATATAACTGTTTGACAGTTAACGTGTCTTTAGTATATATATATAGTATTCATCTTTCGTAAAAGATGATACCTTTGTCGAAAGTGAGATTGATTAGAATGTCTGGTCAATCTCATGCATCATAGGATGATGGCGTATTGAATACTGTATTGTGTGCGATTATCGATATCATTTTAATCGTAATTGTTACAGATTATTTTGATATAGTTTAGACCATATGATGGTTCTAGAAACATGTTCTTTGTGATCTTTGAGATATTAAGAACGAGTTTTTTACTCATGGAGAATTTAGTCAGCAACAATAAGGTCAAAATAGTTTTGATACTAATTATGACATTAGATGGTCTATGTCATATAAAGTCAGAAAAGATGCAGTGGGAGTGTCACCGTTGATTCTACTGAACTAGTAGAATCAGTTGCAACTTTCGAAGTATGGACTTAAGAAGTTGCAAAGTGACCTCAATGATTAGAAGTGTCGATATTTATTTTTGTGCTTGCAATTGTCTTATCGTATTTTGGATTTGATCCATATATACTTAGATAATTTTGCAGCTATAGCACAATACTAATTTAGTGTATGATTCATATTGAAGTAGAATTTGGATTCTACAGAATATGAATGATGTTGGTTAAGGAAAACTATTGGGTTTGCTGGACAGACTTGATTTGTAAAGCAGGCTTACTTGTTGTTGCCTACCTTTTGAGTGCAAGGTGAGCTCTTGAGGGCCACAGTATGTGATACACATTGAGACGTGTATATGATACTGGGGATTGGCACTAGAGCAAGTGGGAGAAATGGTTAGGGTTGGTTTTCAGAGTGCCAATCCGGATCGTATTTATGTCCGATTCATAAATACGAGCATTTCTATTTTCCATAAATATTACTAAATCATTGGTAGCACCCTTGTCTTTTATACGCTTATTCGATCTAATTACGATTAGTTATCTGATTACGATTAGATCGAAACTGAATCTGGTTCAGTGATAAATGTATATTAGACAAAGACCTTAGGATTTACAATATAGTGCGCAGTTACAATGTAGTTTGTAATTGACATTGGGAAGCGTACTATAAGATGTATATCCTTAAATAAATTTCTTGGTCAAGATTTACTAACATGGGTCGGTTAGTAAAATCCGCTGAGACCAGTACATATCGTATATGTGACTTGGTCCGATGGTCTATCCCAGTGAACCATGAGTCTCGGGAGACTCGTATAGACATGTAGGTGTTTTTTTGATAAGACACTGAACGACTCACTAAAGGTTTCCTAATAGATGGTACACCAACGTCAATAGGAACCTTCTCGAGTTGAGCGAGCATAGTGGTCATTCGACTTGAGATACCACTGTGGATATATGAGCTATCCTCCATACTTTGATGGTAGTCACGTCAAGATCTAGTCATGATCAGACCTCCGCCTGTTCATTGGGTGTGGACTGATGCTCATGTTATCTTGTGCGTATCAAGATAGGATCAGTCAGTCCTGTGTACATGACATAGGCATCCAACACGTGTTTACGATCTAGTAAATCCATGGCCGTGGTATAACGTCGGAAATTTGTTCCGAGTGTTATTTTGTGATCGTAAATTGAAAGTCGACTGTATTATACCGAACAGATTTGACGTTCTTATCTATATCCCATGTATAATACGAATGGCCTGTGACAGAGGGATTATATGTATGTTATGACCTCGTCTTGTATAGTTTAGCTAGATTATCCGTGGTCGTCATAATTCATGAGTGGGTGAATTATGGAAACGAAATTGGATTTCGTGACGGATAAACCTAAACTTAGAGAGTCCCACAATATGAAGTGTACTCGTTGAGCACTTGGGCAACTCGATATGAATAATACGAATTATTCATAATACTTCACCGGATTTAACAAGTTAATTCAGATCGTTTAATTGTTAAACGATAACACATGCAATTAGGGGATTTTGTCCGCTAATAATTATTGTGTATTTGTATTTGATACATAATATGATTCGATACGCATTAATTATTTGTCAAATGAGATTTTGACACATGCCATAAATATATGTATTTGTTATTTATTGTAAATAAAATACATATATGTTTGTTGATTAATTATTTAATATTTAATTGTTAAATTATTAAATAATTGATATTTTAATATCTTATCAAAATTTATCATAATTAGTATGATAAATGGCATGATATTATTGGTGCAAATGGCATGTATTCATTAAACTTTATATGTCTAATTGTGATTGGATAATATAAAGTAAATGTGATTTAATTTGATTAAATGTGTCAAAATGACAAAATTACCATCATTTCCTAGTCAATTTCGTTTTTCACTCTTTTTAAAATAAAAAAAATTGTTTCTCTCTCTTGTTGTCTCCAACATTGCCGAGAGTCTCAACCAAGAAATGGGTTTCATGGTTGCTTGATGATTCAAGCATAAAAGTGAAGGAAAAATCAAGAAAATTCTTAAGGAACTTTGGAGATTTAAAGGCAATCTTCCAAAATCCCTAAGCTTGAAATTTGTTTCTTATTTCTTGATTTATTAGAACAGTTCTAGGGTTCTTTTACTTGTTTGAAAATTGGGGCTTTTGGTGATGGATGATGGATTGGAAGTTAGATAGCATGTGTAAAGTATTTAAGGAAGGAATTAGTGTAATTTCATTCCTATTTTGTTCAATTTGTGGTTGGACAATATGTTGCCATTCTAGAGTGTGGTAACCACTCTTAACATGCCTAGAATTGTTCTAGAGTTATTCATATGTGTGGTGACTTGATTTGGTGTGTTGGTTAATTTGATTAATCTTGGAATTTTGGATTTAAAAGCATGAAAATGGCATTTTTGGTTCTGCAGATCAGATCTGTTAAAACTGGAAGTTATGTGATGTTTTTGATGTCTTACGAATGTAATGGATGTGTTTTTGGAGTTGACACAATTTCCGGAAATTGTTTCCGACTTGAAATAAGTGAAAACGGCCAAAAACGGCGTGACCGGGTGGATTTTGAGCCAACCGGGTGAAGGCTGTGAAAACAGTGATTCCGTCACTGTTTGGGCAGCCCATGAACTGCCCCGACACTATTGGATCTGACCTGGGCAGTTTCCATAAGTGTCGGGTAGTTGGTTCTGTCAAAAACATATTTTAGGTAATTTTGCGGAAAAATAGTTTTCGTAAAAGTTTCGTGAGTTTTCAACTTGTTTATGTTAATATATGATAATAAATAAATTGGTTTAGTTGATACATGAATAAATTATTTATATTAGATATTGAATAATTTATTCGATATTTTGAAAAAGTTTTAAAATACGATATCGCCCGGACCCGCGCTTCCGCTATGCCCATCGCCCAAAACCCCAACAATACTAAGTATTGCATAATACGATCGAGTATCAGATGTCACATGCTAGGCCTAGGGCTGGCTCTGTGTCTACCCCATACGAAGCATATATCGGATCCCGCATAACTAGTCTCTGTAATCGGATAATCATGACCTAGTCATTCTATCTCGATTGTTGCAGTATTTAAGAGTACTAGTACCATATCCTGTGTGACCATCATCTCCATATGACTGAAGTGATACTCCCATCTTGACATCACACCCAATACACTACGATTCTTAGTAAACCCAGCAGATGCGTACAGAGAACCTGTTAAAGTTTCGGACGACCAAAACCAAAGAAAACTAATTGTCGCAAGTATTAGCGATGCAAGTCTCAGGTTAAAGATCACATACACCTACCCTGATTCGGATTCCCATAGACACATAATCATAATACCAATGGGACTCCGAGGGGTCTATACAGAGCGAAGCTGTTCCCGGTCCAACGGCTAACAGAACCTCCTATTACACTTGCATAAGTATCCAATACATAAATAAATGAGAACTATGACATTAGCTTCCATAACGCACACAAGTGTAATACTAGTCTATTCCGTATTATCGATGTCCAGTCTTAATAATACTACGACTAGGGATATTTAATGATTAAACCGTTCGTGGATTAATACTGTCTCATATCTTATTAATCTGGTTTAACCATATGGACTTTTATCATTTATATATCCAAGTAATCCAATTACAAAATGATAAAATAGCAATTTCCTTTGTCACATAGTTAATTTGTACAAAAACACCATGTCTTTTACAAATAGTGATGCTATGGGTCACAATTATCCAACAGAAGTTGCCCTTACGGCTGTTTATGTTATTAATCGTGTTCCTTATTTAGTCACCAAACATAATTTGTCTCCTTATGAGTGCCTTTATGATGTTTCCCTTTCTTATGATCTTCTCAAGGTTTTTGGGAGTGT
Organism: Zanthoxylum bungeanum; assembly: GCA_019454045.1. Lineage (NCBI taxonomy): Eukaryota > Viridiplantae > Streptophyta > Magnoliopsida > Sapindales > Rutaceae > Zanthoxylum > Zanthoxylum bungeanum. The sequence continues at coordinate 19,687 of SKCR01026497.1, forward strand.
TTGTTTTGTTCTTCTTCCTCCCACAGAGCATTACAAGTTAGAACCTCATGCCAGACTTTGTTGTTTCTTAGGATATGATATTCAACACAAAGGGTATCGTTGTTGGGATCACATGTCAAAGAAACTTCGCATCTCTCGTCATGTTATTTTATGGGAATACGTTATGTTCTCATCTCTTTCCAAGTTCACAGTGTCACATTCAGATCCTCCTCCATTTTTCACTAATCCATCTATCGAGTTGTTTCCATCTGATGCAGGTACTCATGGTGAGCATACAAATGTCCAACCTCCATCACCGCCTATTCCTGATGATGCCCCTTCTGCAGATACTGCACCAGAGACCATTGGTGACTCATCTCCACCCTATCATACCACAGTAAAAAATCATTCCCTTACCTTCGAGATTATCATTATTTCTCTGCTCTTGTTTCTTTGCATGAACCTCTGTCCTATAGGGAGGCTTCTTCTAATCCTATTTGGTAGCAAGATATGCAAGATGAATACAGGCATTGACAAAGACTGGTACGTGGGACTTGGTTGATCTTCCTCCTGAAAAAAATCCAGTGGGATGCAAATGGGTTTACAAAATCAAAAAACATTCAGATGGATCTATTGAGCATTATAAAGCACTTCTTGTTGCTAAAGGATTCGTTCAAGAGTATGAGATTGATTATGAGGAGACTTTTGCTCCTGTTGCTTGCCTTACCTCAGTTCACAGTCTACTTGCTATTGTTGCTGCTCGGCAATGGAGTCTATTTCAGATGGATGTCAAGAATGTTTTTCTCAATGGTGATCTCACTAAAGAAGTTTATATGAAGCCTCTTCCAAGTCTTGATCATCCACCAAATACAGTATGTCACATGTGACGTGCTTTATATGGTTTGAAGCAAGCTCCTCGTGCATGGTTTTCCAAATTCAGTACCGCTATCAGTCAGATTGGGTTCACTTCCAGTCCACATGATTTAGCCTTATTTCTTCAAAAATCCGAAAAGTGTATTGTGATATTACTTCTTTATGTTGATGATATGATTATTACTGGAGATGATATTGCAGGCATGACAGAGCTCAAGCAGGCTCTTAGTCAACAATTTGAAATGATCTTGGTCATTTGAGGTATTTTTTAGGCCTTGAGGTTATTTGTTCTGATGATGGTTATCATCTCTCGCAAGCCAAGAATGCCTCTGATCTTCTTTCTCGAGCTGGCCTTACAGATACCAAGACGGTTCCAACTCCATGATAGCACTCTTCTTGGTGATCATACTCTCTACAGACAATTGGTTGGAAGCCTCATTTATCTTACAGTCACTCGACCAGACATTTCTTATGCAGTTCACATTGTCAGCCAGGTCATGACCGCTCCGTGTTCTACTCATTATGTTGCAGTGTTTCGCATTCATCGTTATGTTAAAGGTACTCTTTTTACTAGTCTTCATTTTTCTGCTACTTCATCATTGGTCTTCGGGCCTATTCTGATTCTGACTGGGCAAGAGACCCTACTGATCGTCAATCATTTACATGATACTACATTTTTCTTGATGATTCACTTATTTCTCGGCGCAGCAAGAAACAGACATTGGTTGACCACTCGAGTACTGAGGCTGAATATAGAGTTGTTGCTGCTACTACATGTGAACTTATATGGTTACGTTGGCTCATAGAAGATATGAGAGTCCCTCAACTATCATCTCTCACTCTTTACTGCGACAACAAAAGTGCTATTGAAATAGCACATAATGATGTTTTTCATGAGCGCACCAAACACATTGAGATCGATTGTCATTTCATTCGCCAACATGTTGCTTGTGGCACTATTTCCTTGAAGTATCTCAACTCCACTGATCAGCTAGCTGATGTCTTCACCAAATCCTTTCTTCCGGGATGTTACACTACACTTGTTTCCAAACTCAATTTGGTTTCGTCTAAACCACCTTGATTTTGGGGGTGATGTTAGTTGTGTGTTGTGTTGTTAGTAGTTGTGTAGTTTATAGTTGTGTAGAGTGTAGTTGGTAGTTGTGTTTAATAAAGTAGTTGTGTATTTATTATGGTAGTTGTGTATAATGCCTATATAAAGGCCTCTCATTATAATTCTAAATTCAAGCAAATATTTATACACATTTTCTTCACAAATTCTCACAGTCTACAACCCTGAATTTCTCTAGTAACCCTGAATTTTTCTAGTAAAAATTAAAACTCCAGCAATCCATTTTCTATGCGTTATACGCAGTGCATTGGGTTGGAAAATTACCCACTATCGTAAAAAATAATAGGGTAAGGAATTGAGTTATTCACTTGATATTTCATACTATATCTCGCCACCAAGAAGCATTGAGTGTAGGCTCTTGAATCTCACAAAAAAAAATCATCTAAACATTTTAAAGAGAAAGTTAATGTATTGTATTTATTTTCTTTTCTCAACAGAGAAGATGGAAACTAGTTTTATTTTATTATTTGTTTAAAGAGAACTCTTACACAAAACAAACTTAACCCTAATTAAGCCTCACTTGGGCGTGAATCACGCCAAATGCTCTTTTTTTAATTTATTAATTAAATATTAATATCAAATATTTATTTTGGAATCAAATTTCAAAATTATTTATTCAAAGATTAAATAAATAAATTTAATTAATTTAATTTTTTATAAATTAAATATTTGATTATCTCATAACCGAGTGCATAGAAACTTTATATTAAACTATTTTATATTTATAGTTTTTCGATTCTGAATTAAATAAATTATTAATCTCATTAATAATTTTTCATAACATATTGTTATGTATTGGAGATCAAAATTGGACTTTCCAATTATTCTGTAGCTTCTTATAGTGTATCAAGTTAGCACGAGTTTCAAATGCACTTGCAGTTCTGAGCTTCAATAATTTCGAGATATTAATTAAAACTCTTTAATCAAATACCCTGACTTATTTATTGGGGTTGGTGCTCTAAGCTTCAATCCGTATCGTATTTTAGATTAGATTGAAACTAACTGAGGTTTAATGGTGTTTATATTAGACAAAGACATAAGAATACACAATATTGACATGGTTACAACAAGGTTTGCAATTGACACTAAAAAGTGTCACTACTTGTGGTATATTCTCAAATAAAGTTTCTGGTCGAGATTTGCTGACATGGAACGATTACTAAAATTCCTTGAGACCAGTACATGTCGACTTGGTCTGATGGTTTATCCTAGTAAATCATGAGTCTCGGGAGACTTGTATAGATATGTAGGTGTTTATTTGATGAGCACTTAACGACTCACTAGAAGTATTCCTAATAGATGGCACACCAATGTCAATAGGAATCTTCCCGAGTTGAGTTGTATATCTAGTCCCTTGACTTGAGATACCACCGTGGATGTATGAGTGATCCTCCACACTTTGACAACAGTCACGTCACCAGTCAATCTAGACCATTGACCGGCGTAATTGTTGGGTTTTCTAGGTCAAACCAAGATCATATTAAGCATATAAACGTGTGAATACATCAAAGTAAAGTTGCGGAAATACTCACTTTGATCGGCTTTGCGATGTGAAGAACACAAAAATTTTCTTCATAGATGATTCGGCCAAGCTTCCTTTTATGCTCCTTGTGTTGATCTTCAAGCTCCAAGCTTTGTGAATGATTCCATGCTCATATATGGGTTTCCCTATCATCTTTGAATGACTCATTGGATGTACTAGCCCCATGAAAAACTTGAAACAAATCTTCCATTTACTTCTTTTAACTCTCGGCCAAGAAAAGAATTTTGAGAGAGAAATGGCACAATGCCGAGTGAGGGAGAAAAGAAAGAAAAAAATGTGTGTTGTGTTTTTGGTATTTTTTTTTTCTAAAAACATATACCAATTACCACTTTCAAAAAATGGTACAAGGCATTAAAACCTTTCAACAACTCCCATCAATCACAAAAGTGACATGCATCACATCACTCAAAGTTGATGTGACTTCCATCACAAGAATGATTAATGATGTGACGCGTGATGTGACTTGTGGGCCCCACTTGATTCAAAATACGAGTGGTCCCGCAAACACTCCCGGGCTCGGATTAGCTAATTCCGAATTAACAAATTTTCCGTTGTGACTTAATTAAATCAAATTTAATTAAATAATTATGCCTAGCAAAATTACTATTCACGTCGCTAGCGAATTAATTCTAAATTAAATCGTTCGCCGAATTAAAATTAGTTTCGTTTAATATATCGAATATATTATTTTATCAATTAATTCCAAATTAATCGTTCTCTCTCTTCAAATAGTATTTTATCCAAGATAAAATATCTCCGTAATTAATCCTAGATTAATTTTCTCTCTTATAATTAATCCCAGATTAATTATGTGCGAGTCATACGTCATCGGTGAATCTTCGGGAAGTGACCCATGAGATCCCTGGAAATGTTGGAAGTAAATCCGGTCGTCGGACTATCCGAACACGTACGTACCTAATACTACGTTTTTACCGATTTACAAGACATGGTTGGCTTCTAGCAAAGCACCGTGCCTACCCAATTCTCCAGAAATATTCTTAAAGGAATATATAATCTGTATCATGCGTAGTATATGTAGTATTGCGTATTGCGATCCAGTATCGGATGTCACGTGCTAGGCCTGAGGCTGGAATTGTGTCTGCCCCGTAAGAAGCACATATCGGATCTCTGGTAACTAGTCTCTATAATCGGATAAGCATGACCTAGTCATATTATCCCGATAGCTGCAGCATACAAGAGTACCAGTTCCTTATCCTACGTGACCATCATCTCCATATGACTGAAGTGATACTTCCATCTTGACATCACACCCAATACACTACGATTCTCAATATACCCAGAAGAGGCACACACAGAACCTGTTAAAGCCCTGGACGACCAAAACCAAAATATATTGATTGTCGCAAGTATTAGCGAGCAAGTCTCAGGTTAAGACCAAATACACCTACCCTGATTCGGATTTCCATAGACACATAGTCATACTACCAATGGAATTCCGAGGGGTCTATCCAGAGCGAAGCTGTTTCCGTACCATCGGTAAACACAATCTCCTATTACACTTGCATGAGTGTCCAACACCCAAATATATGAGAACTATGCCGTTATGCTCCCATAACACGCACAAGTGCAATACTAGTCTATTCTGCATTATCAATGTCCAATCTCGATAATACTACGACTAGAGATGTTTTAATGATTAAACCTTAGTGGATTAATACTTTCTCATATTTTATTAATCCGGAACTAATCATATGGACTTTTATCATTTATATATCCCGGTAATCTAATTACAAATGATAAAAGAACAATTTCCTTTGTCACATAGTTATTTTGTACAACAACACCATGTTCTGTACAAATAGTGATGTTATGGGTCATAATTGTCCAATAATCTCCCACTTGGCCTATAGCCAATCACTCAAGTGTCCTACACTTGAACTATGTACGGTTCGCTCAAACTTCTGCTGAGAAACTGCTTTCGTCAGCGGATTTTCAAAGTTATCATCTAATGCGATTTATTTGATCATCACATCTCCACGATGTATGATCCGAACGAATCATATGAATAGTTGAAGTATATATTTGGATCGTTGATGAGACCATTAGTTCCTCTAAGATACTTAAGGATGTTCTTAACATCAATCTAGTGACTATCACTTGGATTGGCCTGATTGTGACTCCATATGCTCAAAGCATATGAGACACCAGGTCACGTACATATATTTCGATGTACGAGTTCTCAGAGAGTGCCAACAACTTTTAGATCTATCCCAGTAGATCCTTATTCCTAGAATAAATATTGTCTCTCCCAAGAATTCTATGGAGAATTATCATGAAAGCCAAGCTTTCACTGATTTTATTATGGGAATGTCATTTCCAAGAAATGATATATCATCAATATTTAGGACAATCACTGTCAGTGCGCTCCCACTAACCTCCTTATATACACAAGAATCATTTTCGTTTTGAATTAAATCATATACCATTATGATTACATCAAAACGCTGGTTCCAAGAACGTAATGCTTGCTTCAATCCATAAATGGATCGATTTAACTTGCAAACCTTGTTTGCTTGTTAAGGTGCTATAAAACCGTCAGGATGTTGTAAACATCCTCCAAAAGGTTTCCGTTTAAGGAAAGCGATTTTGACGTTCAGCTGTCATATTTCATAAATGAAACATGCAGCATTAGCAAGCATTATCCAAATGTATTTAACCATGGCAATGAGTAAAAGGTTTCGTCGTAATTGACACAATATTGATAACGATACCTTTTCGCTACAAGCCTAACTTTGTACGTTGGTATGTTGCCATCCATGTTTGTCTTCCTTGAAGACTTATATAGTACCAATAGGCACAATGCCTTCCGGTACATCAACCAGTGTCTAAACTTGGTTGGTATACATGGAATCCATTTCGGACATCATGAAACTTTGCCATAATAGGGATTCGATACCTTGTATCACTTCCTCATACGTAGTCGGTTCGTATTCTTCAATAAGATTGACATCTTAATGAGGTGAGATCAGAAACCCTTACCTCCCAAGTTGTTTTTGACTCTCTCTGACTTACGCGGATCTTGCGTATTCGAAGATTTTGGTACAGTTTCATCCCTAATGAACTGTTTGTGTTCCGTTTAAGGAATCAGTGCCTGGAACAGTATTACTCCGATTTTCATCGAGTTTTACTTTCCTCCCACTTACCACTGCATATAGGTATTCCTCTTAGGAAAATCGCATGGCGAGCAACAATTACATTGTTCTCATGTGAGTTGTATAAGTACTATACTTTGGTTACCCTAGGATAACCCACAAATTAGGCACTTATCCAATTTGGGTTCTAGTTTGGAATCATCCAAACATATGCCCAGCATTCCCAAATCTACAGGAATGAGAAAACCCTGTTTCTTCATATCTAATATGAAGTCTGTCTAACAGATTTTTATGGAACCTTATTCATAATAAGTATTTCACTGTTTAATGCGTATCCCTTGAAGGAAAATGGTAGCCCAGAGCGACTCATAATTAACCTTACTATGTTCAACAAGGTTCGGTTTCTCCGTTTGGACACACCGCTCAATTGAGGTGTTCTGGGAGGAGTCCACATTGAAAGAATACTATACTCTTTCAAGTAATTAAGAAACTTATTGCTTAAGTATTTTCCACCACGGTCTAACCGTGACGATTTAATACTTTAGCCGATCTGTTTGTCTACTTCGTGTCGAAACTCTAAAAGTTTCTGATTCGTGTTTCAAAAGAAACACATAACCATAACGCGATGCTACATCCGTAAAGGTTACGAAGTGTTCATATCCACCTCTAGCCTAGCTAGACATGGGCCCACTTATGTCACTATGAACGAGGGCTAACAGATCGATGGCACTTACACTTTTACCAAGTAAAAGGTGTTTTAGGCACTTTGCCTAATAAACTAGATTCGTAGACATTATTTGAATTAGAGTCAAATTTGTCCTAGTATCCACTCTTTGAAAGTGTGGATATACGAGTCTTGTTAATGTGTCCCAGACAACAATGCCACTTATAAGTCTCATCTGATCAAATCAGTTTGAGCTATTTGTTTGTCATGTTATACGTTTGAGATTCATTTATATTCAAAATATAAATACTGTTATTCACATCTAATGTGTTTATCTCAATATCATCTTTATAAAATAAAACACTTTAGTGTTCTAGAATATAAAGGTATACCCGCAACGGGTTAAACTCTGATATAGAGATAATGTTTCTAGTCAAACTAGGTACATTATAAAAATTTCCTAATTTAAGTACACACCCGAAGGGTAGTTCCTAAACTTAGGTTTCTACGGTTAAAACAATGACTCTTGTCCTGTTTCCAATTCGCAGATAAATCTAAACTGAAGTTAGTATCCTACTTATCAGCAGATTCCGCACATCAGTACATATCTTATGTACCACATCTATTATCAAAAATCCAATTTTGAAACTAGTAGTGAACATGTTTATGACAAACATGCTTGAAGCCGGAGCCTTGCCCCTCTTCACTTCCTTCATGTCTGCCTTGTCCATACGGCAGTCACGCTTCCAGTGACCCTGTTTGCCATATTTTAGGCAGACATCTTGGGATATGTCCTTTGTCTTCCTAGAAGACTGTGATGATTTTGCCTTTGCCCCTTTTAGAAGCTATGGCTCTGCCTCCTTGAGCATAGCCATCAACTCTCCAAGAGTTTACTCTTGGTTCACAATGAACCTGCCCCAGCTTTCGGGTAGAGACTATAAGATCAAATCTTTGGTAGTCTCGGCCACGTAGGTAATGCCCAGCTAACCTAGCTGATCGATGTCAGCAATCATCTGCGACACCTAGTTCTCGACAAATGTACCATCTGACATACGTGAGCAAAAAAGCTTCTTTTGCAATTTGTACTTCTAAGATTTAAGAATAAATCTATGAAGATCTTTAATTTCATCATCATGGTACAAGGATCTAATCCTTAATTTTGACAACGAAATTAAAGTGTAATTGCATCAAGTATAAAAGATTGAGCACTAAAGTTATCATCACATGAATCTTACAAAGATCATGTTCTACTATTTTCTCAACTCCGGGCTTAGTCTCAAGAGGTTGTTCTATCAAATAGAATGACTTCTCAGTTTCCAGGACTATCCTGAGGTTATATTCCCAATCTGAAAATTGGAGCCGTTTAAGGACATTTTCACCCAGGATTATGTTTTAAACGCTTATCTTTCAGTTATCTTGATTGCTATAGTTCAACTATCCAATCAACGATTTCGGGTACTATTGATTATAATGATTACTATAGTCTAACTATATAATCAACTATAATTTGTTTGGTTAAATTCAAATATATTGATTACTATAATCCAATTATATAATCAACTATAATTTGAAGTAGTTTGAATACAGTCCAACTGTTTAAGTTAAAACAACAATTTAATATTAGTCCAACTAATATATTTATTAATAAATATTGACGAAAATTGAAATGAGCGCGTATTGGCAAGTATCTAAACGAAATTGCAAATTTAATACTTGCCTCCCACTATTTTTCGGCGAGCCTCTAACCCTCTGTTGGGTACTCGGGAAACCTTGTTTCCTAGTGGGCTATGATCCCGTTAAATAACACACAACCTTGACTTTGGCCAACAAATTGTATGAAACTTAACTAGGTAGATCTCTAAGATCAATTGGATCTCATCCAATTCCTAGATCCAGTAGGTGGACATCCAAGTCCGAAACATATATATAATATATGCCAATATATTCCCTAACCTTTTTCCTCTGAATCAACTAAGCCTTGGCTTTGGCACAACAAACTTAATGATTCCAGCTAAACGGGACCCATTGACCTTGGAAAGCTTCGTAATCGATGTCGATGGATAAGAAGTGATCTTGATTTGACCAACAAATCACAACTTGGACAAGACATACGATATGGAACAAAGCCTTCATGATTCAAATACATCCGCGATGGACAAAGGTCTTGACTTTGGCCAACAAACCAGTGCTAATCTTGGATCTTGAGAGAGAATGATTCAATGGAAGGAAAAACGCTTAATATTTGTTGAGGGTTTTTCGCGTAATTGGCAACCAATTAATTATCTTTGATTAGGTCTCATCATACACCCTTAAACATGCATTCTAAAAGCATAATAAGGCGCGATAATAAATTAATAATGATATGCAGATGGATATTTAAAACAACTTGTTCCTAGAACAAATCTCTCCATTTCCTCTCTCCCGCTAGCACAAATCTTACTTCTACCCAATTACATAACACTTCTAAAGAAACCTCATTTACATTGAGGGGAATAGGTGAGAAGCGTTTACAAAGAATCAAGAGGTAATAGGCTGGACACGCAGGTCCAATTTAATAAATTCTAAATTTATTACAATAATTTCCAACATTGCCCTCACCCATCTAATATCCATCCGATATACATTATTCATACATCACATCCATGTATTCACACAAAGCATGTTATCAATCAATCTAATCCAATTAATTAATCTGAAATTAATGACCATCCAATGTTCAAACAACGATTTGATTTGCGCGAGTCCAACTTGTTTTAAGAATAAGTACTCAAAGTACGAATTCTTGAATTATATCAAACTACAATATTAAATCCAATTTAATTTGTATTTAATACTAATTCTTTATTTAATTCCAAATTAAATAATTACACTTTATTAATGAGCCATTGCGACTTAGATTCTAAATCTAATCTTTACGGGTCTCAAAGCTCAATTAACATCCAATGTCAATTTAATTAAAATCCAATGGGCTTTCAATTAATTTATAAGGCATGGACTTTGGCAACCAAAGCCCAATAAGGAATCACCCTTTTGCCAAAAATCAATTTAGGCCCATTATGTTGGATAATATGACCCATAGCGTCACTATTTGTACAGATCACGGTGTTGCTGTACAAATTAACTATGTGACAAGGAAATTGCACTCTCATCATTTGTGATTAGATCACCATAGATGTATAAATGAAGAGAGGTCCATATGATTAGTTCCTGGATTCAGATGATATGAGACAGTATCAATCCCCGAAGGATTAATCATTAAATATCCCTAGCCGAAGTATTATCGAGACTGGACATCGATAATGCGGAATAGGCTAGTATTGCACTTGTGCGTGTTGTGAGGGCACAACGGCATAGTTCTCATATATATAAGTATTGGATACTTATGCAAGTGCGATAGGAGGTTGTGTTTCACCGATGGTACGGGAAACAGCTTCGCTCTGGATAGACCCCTCGGAATCCCATTGGTATTATGACTATGTGTCTATGGGAGGCCGAAATCGAGGTAGGTGTGTATAGTCTTAACCTGAGACTTGCATCGCTAATACTTACGATAATCGGTAGACTTTGGTCTTGGTGGTACAGGGCTTTAACCGGTTCTGTGTACACCGCTTCTGGGTTTATCAGAGAGTCGTAGTGTATTGGGTGTGATGTCGAGACGGAAGTGTCACTTCAGTCATATTGGAGTTGATGTCACGCAGGATACGGTACTAGTGCTCTTGAGTGTTGCGCAACCAATCGGGATATTGTGACCAGGTCATGTATATCCGATTATAGAGACTATGTTACCAGACATCCGACATGTGCTTCGGACGGGGCAGACACTTATCCAGCCCCAGCCCTAGCACGTGATTATCCGATACTGGGCCGATATACACAATACTACGGTATACTACGCTTGATACAGATCTATATATTCCTGTAAGAATATTTCTGGAGAATTGGGTAGGCATGGCGTTTTGCTAGAGGCTAACCTTGTCTTGTAAATCGGTATAAACGTAGTACGAGGTACTTACGTGTTCGGATAGTCCGACGACCGTATTTACTGCCAACATATCCGGAGATCTCATGGGTCGGTTCCCGAAGATTCACCGATGACGTATTACTCGCACTTTGATTAATCTGGGATTAATTAGAAGAGAGAGATAAAATTAATCTGGGATTAATTCGATGAGAGAGAAAATTAATCTGGGATTAATTGCGGAGATATTTTATCTGGGATAAAATATTAATTAAAGAGAGAGAACGATTAATTTGGAATTAATCGATAAAATTAATATATTCGATATATTAATCGAAATTGGATTTCGACGCGGAATTAAAATTAGATTTTAATTCGGGCGAACGAATTAATTTAGAATTAATTCGTTAGCGACGTAAATAGTGAATTCGCTAGGCGTAATCACTTAATTACGACGCGACGGAAAATTCGTGAATTTGGAATTAGCGAACCCGAGCCCGAGAGTGATTGCGAGCGCATTCGCATTTCGAATTCGAACGCGGCACGCGAGTCACATCAAGCGTCAAATCGCTAGTCGCGTCAATCGTCAAATCAATTGTCACTTTGAGTGATATGACTTGACAATATGTCACTTTATTAAAGTGAATAGATGTGATGTGACTTAAAGTTAAAAGTTGAAATGATGAAAAGCTTTATTGTTTTTTAACTTTTGACTTTTGAATTTAAAAGATAAGATATATATGTTTTATTTGTTTTACTTGGTAAATAAAATAAAAATATATATATTAGATATCTTTTCTCTCTCTCACGCACAGTACACGGTTTTGGGCAACATTTGGGAGCCAAAACGTTTTCTCTCTTCCCTCTCTTTTCTCTCCTCTCATCTCACGGCTTCAAGCCGATTTCTTCTTCAATTTTTCTGGTTCACCGAATTTTGAGAAGCAAAATGGAAGATGATTAGTGCTAGCACACTCTAGGAGTGATACAAAGGTGATAGGGAAGTGAGTTTGTGAGCATGGAAGCTTGAAGCTTTGAGCTTCAATGGAGTTCATGCATGGCCGAACATGGAGGAAGCCAAACCAGTCCAAATCGCACAGCCCACTGCATTTGGAAGCCATTGCCGAGCTTGGAGGGAGCTTAAAAACGCACCTTGTTCTTCAAACATCAAAACCGAATTCAATGTGAGTTGATTCCGCCACCTCCTTTGATGTGTTCATATGTCGTTTTTATGCATGTTTTGTGATCTTTGGGACTTGATTAAATTCCAACACATTAGGCCCAATTAAAATTTTAAAGACCCATTTTATTATATTTGGACTTTATGGAAATGGTTTTAGGCCCAATTGGATCAAACCAATTATCCTAAACCAAACTTGGCCCAACCAAGCCCATTAAGCCCAAATACAACTTTATTAACCCAATTCCAAATTTAGCCCAACTAATTAAATTCCAATATTCCAAATATCATAATTTAATCAATTAAAGTGCATTAGCCATAATTAATTAGTCAAATTAACATTTCTAAAATATCAATTTACATAATTAATCATGCTAATCATCATCAACACATGTCCAACATTATTGAATCAAAAAATCATCTCATTTCATGCTATATTGCTCACGACATTTTAGGGTTTTATAAATCGATTTCGATTTCAATCCAATTAAATCCTAAATCAATTTATCCCAAGTCATTAAACTCATCCAATGATCAAAAGAACAAAAAATACCATGACTTTTTAGGGTATCTATACAATTCGGCCAAGCCAAATTTTTGGGGAAAAAAATAATCCAATTCAATTTTCATCAAATTGATCATGTATAACTCTAAGTTATCATCATTCAAGCATACTCAATCAATCAATTTTATCAAATCATGCTCAAATTAATTTTACCCAAATTTTACCCTAATTCAATTTCATGCTTAATAACCGCTTTGATACCATTGTTGGGTTTTCTAGGTCAAACCAAGATCATATTAAGCATATAAACGTGTGAATACATAAAAGTAAAGTAGCGGAAATACTCACTTTGATCGGCTTTGCGATGCGAAGAACATAAAAATTTTCTTCATAGATGATTCGGCCAAGCCTCATTTTATTCTCCTTGTGTTGATCTTCAAGCTCCAAGCTTTGTGAATGATTCCATGCTCATAGATGGGTTTCCATATCACCCTTGAATGACTCATTGGATGTGTTAGCACCATGAAAAACTTGCAACAAATCTTCCATTTGCTTCTTTTAACTCTCGGCCAATGAGAGAATTTTGAGAGAGAAATGGCACAATGCCGAGTGAGGTAGAGAAGAAAGAAAAAGTGTGTGTTGTGTTTTTGGTATTTTGTTTTCTAAAAACATATACCAATTACCACTTTCAAAAAATGGTACAAGGCATTAAAGCCTTTCAACAACTCCCATCAATCACAAAAGTGACATGCATCACATCACTCAAAGTTGATGTGACTTCCATCACAAGAATGACTAATGATGTGACGCGTGATGTGACTTGTGGGCCCCACTTGATTCAAAATGCGAGTGGTCCCGTAAACACTCCCGGGCTCGAATTTGCTAATTCTGAATTAACGAATTTTCCGTTGCGACGTAATTAAATCAAATTTAATTAAATAATTATGCCTAGCAAAATTACTATTCACGTCGCTAACGAATTAATTCTAAATTAACTCGTTTGCCCGAATTAAAATCTAATTTTAATTCCGCGTCGAAATATAATTTCGTTTAATATATCGAATATATTATTTTATCGATTAATTCCAAATTAATCATTCTCTCTCTTCAAATAGTATTTTATCCCAGATAAAATATCTCCGTAATTAATCCTAGATTAATTTTCTCTCTCTTATAATTAAACCTAGATTAATTATGTGCGAGTCATACATCATCGGTGAATCTTCGGGAAGCGACCCATGAGATCCATGGATATGTTGGTAGTAAATCCGGTCGTCAGACTATCCGAACACGTACGTACCTAGTACTACATTTTTACCGATTTACAAGACATTGTTGGCTTCTAGTAAAGCATCGTGCCTACCCAATTCTCCAGAAATATTCTTAAAGGAATATATAATCTGTATCAGGCGTAGTATACGTAGTATTGCGTATTGCGATCCAGTATTGGATGTCACGTGCTAGGCCTGGGGCTGGAATTGTGTCTGCCCCGTATGAAGCATATATCGGATCTCTGGTAACTAGTCTCTATAATCGGATAAGCATGACCTAGTCATATTATCCTGATAGCTGCAGCATACAAGAGTACCGGTTCCTTATCCTACGTGACCATCTTCTCCATATGACTGAAGTGATACTTCCATCTTGACATCACACCCAATACACTACGATTCTCAATATACCCAGAAGAGGCGTTCACAGAACCTGTTAAAGCCCTGGACGACCAAAACCAAAATATATTGATTGTCGCAAGTATTAGCGATGCAAGTCTCAGGTTAAGACCAAATACTCCTACCCTGATTCGGATTTCCATAGACACATAGTCATACTACCAATGGAATTCTGAGGGGTTTATTCAGAGCGAAGCTGTTTCCGTACCATCGGTAAACACAATCTCCTATTACACTTGCATGAGTGTCCAACACCCAAATATATGAGAACTATGCCGTTATGCTCCCATAACACGCACAAGTGCTATACTAGTCTATTCCGCATTATCAATGTCCAATCTCGATAATACTACGACTAGAGATGTTTTAATGATTAAACCTTAGTGGATTAATACTTTCTCATATTTTATTAATCCGGAACTAATCATATGGACTTTTATCATTTATATATCCCGGTAATCTAATTACAAATGATAAAAGAGCAATTTCCTTTGTCACATATTTATTTTGTACAACAACACCTTGTTCTGTACAAATAGTGATGCTATGAGTCATAATTGTCCAACAGTAATCACACGCTTATAACGCAAGTGCACGTATCGTTCAAGTAGTATAAAAAGTATCGATCCCACGAGGACTTAAAACCTTTTGTTTTCAATTTATGAAGTTAAATGTTTACAAGTATCTAATGGATTGATTGAGTGGTGACTTTTAAAATTAAAACAAGTAAATAAATTGCTTGAAAGTATATTGAAGAAAATTCAAATTTATAAAACTATCCAGGGTTGTGAATCCTTCCAATATCTTTTTAAAAGATGAAGTGGTTATTTTATGTTTGTGTAATATATTGGTTTATTAACCTGGAACACGGAATTATGTAAAAGCCTCTTCCGATGGTCAAATACAAATACCCAGTATAACCCAATTAATCATATTCCTATGTTAACCAAGTTATCTGAATTCATTAAGATTAAGTTCCAATTATGGCTACCCCCGCCCGACAGGTATATTCCTATCCTGTAAGGAAATCTATTAAAGGGTTATCTATCCTCAAGGAAGATCGTGGGCTATTGAGTTTAAGGTCTTTAACCTAAAATCTCTTTTCCAAGTTCATTTTAAGTTTACCAGTTCAATTTTATTAATGGCCAGTTAATACAAATTATTCGGATTAATGCTCAATAAATAAACCTTTATATTACCCAAACTGTAATTTAACCCCTTATAAACTGGTGATATTGGATTTCATCACAACCCTAGATAACTGGCTTAGTTACGACACATATTTACGGGTAGTAAAAACTTAAATAAAAGAAAAAACATAAAGTAAATGCTGGAAATTAAATTACTAGAAAGTAAATGCTGGAAATTAAATTACTGGAAAGTAAATGCTGAAAGTAAATAAAGTAAAAGTACAATAAAGTAAATGCTGAGGTAAGATGATCCACTTTTATTACTATTATTTTAGATATCTCCCTTAATATAATATATTAAATTTGCATGATAATTACCAACCAGCCATATAGGCGGTATCCTTATTAAGTCAAATTAATAATTAATTACCAACCGACAAACCGGGCGGTATCCATGTTTAGTCAGGTTAAAACAAATTTATAATTAATTACCAACCGACCAATATGGCGGTATCCTTGTTAAGTCATATTTTAAATAGTTATAATATTATAATTAAGAGAGATTAATCTAAATAGCAATAATAAAAGCTTTATCTTTTACCCCAGCAAAGGGGGAGTTACCTCCTCATTGCTTGAAAAGTAAAAACTGAAAAAGTAAAGAAATGAAAGTACTATGTGTAAAAGTAATTTGCGGAAAGTAAAAACTGAAAAAGTAAAGAAAAGAAAGTGCGAAAGCGGAAATTAATTACTGAAAGCTGTAAATAAACAAACAAGATACAATCTTCTTAGTTATTCTTAAGGAATTTCAAAGAAGGAAGTTTGAATTTACAAATGAAACGACTTGATATTTATAGGCAAAATTTTGCCTCCACCAAATCTATTATTAAATGCTCCACCAAATCCATTATTAATTGCTCCATTAATTGCTCCACTAAATCCATTATTAATTGCTCCACTAATTGCTCCACCAAATCCATTATAAATTGCTATCATGTTTTGTGGGAGCTTGACTATTTTTATTTATTTATTTATTTTTTTTTTTTTGCTTTGAAAATGACTTTAATAATTACGCATAACACACTTCTGGATGTTTCATCAATTTCGGTCGTGAAATCTTCAGAATTCGAAATTATTTTGTTCTTCACAATTATAGATCTTTGCGTTTTATTTAATCTGGAACCTGAATCAACTCAATCCGATATCAGAGTGAAAAGTTATGCCCAAACTATGATAATTGCGCAAAATTGGAATTTCCGAAACTGCACTTCGTTAGAACGCCCTTTCAAGTTTCCAATCTCTAAAATTAATATGTCAAGTCCAATATTTGCCATTATTTGACCCATATTTTGTCCTAAATGATTTCATGGAGTCCCAATATTATTTTATCTGCAAAATAAACTAAAACACATCAAAACGTTCATCAAACCCGAGAATCTAAACAAAATATTAAGTAAAAGAGGCGGTAAATATTGATATATTTTCCGCTCATCAAACCCCCAAACCTAACATTTTGCTAGTCCTCGAGCAAAAAAATAAAATACAAGAAACAATTTAAATTAAATTAAGCCACTTTCGTAGGGATCACGGTTGCATTTAGCGTATGCAACAAGCCTTTAAACCCCTAGGTGTCCCTAATGGACGAGTTGTAGTCTCGTGAGGGCTTACAACAACGATACCCACAAACGTTTTACAAAAGTAAAAAGATAATAAAACTAATGCACACAAAAACAAAAACAAAAAACAAGAGAAAAGAGAATAAAGAAGTTAGTGACTAAACATATGAAACTTCTAATCCAAGTCCATAGTTGTTTTGTTTCTTTTTAAATTACCGAATAAGTAAATTCTCCGATTATTTTAACCATTCTCCATATACACAGCCAACAAAATATTAATCAACTCATTTTGCCCACAATAGTCACGAGTGTAGTTAGAAGAGAGTAATATTTTTGTTCTAAAGTTTTACCAGAATTCACACATTTTTTTAAGCAATGGAATGATTTTTTTTTTTTGATTTTTTTTTTATTTATATACAATATCTTCCATATATGTAGCGAGCTTTGGGCCAGTGACACCCAAACCAGTTGGTTTTAGGGCACTAGTTGTTAAGATACCCATACAGACTTAATTACTCAGACTTCAGATATATATATATATATATATATATATATATATATATATATATATTTTGCAACATCTTTGATCCATGTAGCAAGCTTTGGGCCAGTGACTCCCAAACCAGTTGGTTTTAGGGCACTAGGTGTTAAAACACCCTTACAGACTTAATAACTCGGATCTCAAACATTTTTTTTTACTTCATCACTTTTTATAGATACTTCCTCCAATTAAACTAGAGCACTGAATATTACAAACTTTTCAATTACAACTCATGTCTGTATGTTACCATGCAAGTTTATAATACCTGTCAACTGAGCATATGAAGATTCATTTTAGTCAGTATTATGGAGAATTCAAAAATTAAAAAATTTAAAAGGAAATAAATAAAAATTAACTTTGTCCGAAATAGGTTGAGATACGTCTTAGGAATGGAAATTCCTCACACAGCTATCTCACACCAATTTCACCTGATTAATCAAATAAAAATAAAAAAATACAAAATATTTTTTTTTGGTTTTTGTAAAATTTTTCAATTTTTTTGGCTTTTTCGAAAATTTTTGACTAAAAATAAAACAATAAAAATAAGATACAATTTAACTATTCTCCTCCCCCAAACCTAAATGAGACATTGTCCCCAATGTCTTAAACATTAGAAGAAGAGTTTAGAAAATCGTACTTGGTTAGCTGAAATTCTACATCTAAGTGAAAAGTTAAAGGTTAAGATCCAGATTTATCCGACGCCTCTTACCACGATCATTATTGGACCAGTTTATCTTGGAAAGAATGAGGTCAATTTGAGGTTCAAAAGCTAAGATTTGGTCAATTAAATTTGGGGCAGTCCTGGCAGTGAAGAGGTGTTTTTTTTACAGTTTTTGACACGAACCCATTTCTCCGGGCATCTTCAAGAAACACACAAAGAAAATCATAAAATCCATCAACATTGTACTGTCCAAGCGGTTTCTGGTGTATGTTCAAGTTTGCCTAAAATAGTACTGAAAAAATTTCCTCCATCGTGCCCAAGCCTCCTGGCAAAGCAATAAAAGCATCAGCACGATTAATCATTTCTACCAGTCGTTCAGAAATACCTGGCATTATTAGTTCCTCACCGTTTGATGATCCAATAAGATTCACCTCCGCCAAGGGTTTTGGGATGATTCCCAAGACTTGACTGCCTCCATCCTATACAGCCTTTGAAACGATCCCCATTAGTCCAAGATTGCCATCGACATATACTAAGTGCATATTCCTTGCAGCAATGACTCGACTCAATTCATGTGCCGCTATTACATATTCTGGTTTAACACCAACACTGGTACCGTAAAACACACATATATTTTCAACCCGTCTTCTTGAAGTAGCTTCCATTTTTATCTGAATGCCTTCAAAGGTGCAATGATGAGTTGAATTTATAGAACCTGAAAAGGGTGAGTAATAATAGCACAAATATCTTCCAAAGGACGATTAGTAGCAAAATAGTAAATCGTGAAAGGTCAAAAAGTAGACCACATCCTGTCGGAGAAAATAACAAAACAAATCACAATTATTAGGAAAAGACAAAGAGATATAATATTTACAATAATGTAACGGCTTGAATGACGTCTATGCGTCAGGGACAAGCCACTCATCCAATTTTCTTATAAATTGAGTCAGATTCCCGAGACTTAACTGTTGTCTTTCTTTACGGAATTGTGCATATAACATGCAAATTTTGTGATACACATATCCACTGGGATGTGTCTCAAGAGTTTTAGATATATCATCCAAATACTCATTACTCAATCCATCCATAATGAAATTAATCTTATCTTCGCGGTTATCAGACACCATTCCTAAAGAACGAAAACGAGTATTACAAAACATACGAGCACATTTATAGCATACACCCATTCTTTTAGCTCTTCTCTTTTTAACATAGGTGCTTCTTCCTAAACCAGGCATATGCGAAATAAAAGAGTCAGAAGACTCACCTTCCAATCGAACTCTTGCTTCAATAATCCAACGAATTTCATTAAGAATACCTTTGATCATCAGCAGTCTCTTCCGTTCCAAGCGAGCTTTGTAAACTTTCATCAGAGAATTTTGTGGTAGAGAAGAAAATTGCTTGTGAGATTTGCGAGAACTTCTTCCATCCTGAAATGACTTAACCTGCAAAATTAAATACACAAAAATAAAACACACCAAATCTGAATATATACACAAATTGCTTGGGTTGCCTCACAGCTAGCGCTAAGTTTAACATCGTTAGCTAGACATGACTGCCCGAACGTTATGCTGGATCTGAAAGTGTGACACTTTCGTTTTGTCGCTCAATTGATTCTCCCCAGTAGTGCTTGACACGCTTGTTTTTAACATTGAATGTTTTGTTGGATTTGGGACCATGTAAGTCAACGGCTCTATCTGGTAAAACTTTGGTGATTAAGAATGGACCTGACCACCATGATTTTGGCTTCCATGGGAAGAGTTTCAAGCTTGACTTGTTTAACAGTACCTTCTGCCCTGGTTCCAATTGTATGCACACTAACGTCTCATCATGTTTCTTCTTGGCCTTTTCTTTGTATAATTTGGAATTCTCAAAAGGCTGAATGTGAAATTCCTCTAATTCATTGAGCTGGTGGAACTATTTCTCTTATGTTGCTTGTAGTGAAAAAATTGGCTTCTTCAGTGCGTAGTACGCTTTATCTTTAGGCTCCACAGGCAATTGACATGCTTTAAGTTTGTTAGCAGAACTTTGCATTGCATTGGAGGTCTGGATGGTACTATATATAACATCAAGTCTGAAACATTCCTCCTTCTCGTCATTCGAGAAATTCATGGATTTGAAAACATTGAATGTTACTTCTTGGTCCTGTACCCTCATGGTTAGTTCTCCTTTTTGTACATCAATAATGGTTCGACCAGTAGCCAAGAATGGTCTCCTGAGGATGATCGACACATCTTTGTCTTCCTCTATATCAAAGACAATAAAATCTACTGGGAAAATAAATTTGTCAACCTTGACCAGCACATCTTCAACTACACCTCTCGAAAATACGAGCGTTCTATCAGCAAGTTGTAGAGAGACTGAGGTAGGCATTGCTTCTCCAATCTGTAATTTCTTGTAAATAGAAAAAGGCATCAAGTTAACACTTGCCCCTAAATCACACAAAGCTTTACCGAAGTCATGTTCTCCTAAGGTGCAAGGAAAAATAAAACTGCCAGGATCTTTCAACTTTGGGGGAAGCTTCCTCTGAATGATGGCGCTGCATTCTTTTGATAACACAACTATCTCGTAATCTCTCAATCTTCTCTTTCGTGAAAGAATATCTTTCATGAATTTGACATAGCTGAGCATTTTTTCCAAAGCTTCTGCAAATGGAATGTTGATATGCAGCTTTTTGAACACCTCCAAGAATCGAGCAAACTGCTTGTGCAGTTTGTTCTTCTGGAGACGCTATGGAAAAGGTAGAGGTAGAATGATTTTTTCTCGATCTTTTTCCTTTGTTTCTTTTTCCTCTATATATGGAACTGCTTCTTTTGGAACTTCCTCAGTGGATGCCTTGATTCCAACATCTTTGTTGATTTCAGTACCGCTTTTTAACATGATGGCATGACATTGCTCCTTCCCCATGTTCCTTGGATTTGGTTCTGTGTTGCTGGGAAGATTTCCTGGCGGTCTGTAACTCTGAGCATTGGCCAGTTGTCTAATTTGATTTTCCAGTGCTTTGATTGAAGCAGATTGGCTTTGAAAAATAGCATCATATGCTGCTTGTTGCTTTTTGAACATCTCTGCAATCCATTCTTTCATTTCTGGTTCTTTTTCAAACTCTTGGCTTTTGTTTTGTTGTTGGAATCCCGGTGGTGGATTGTTCTTTTTCCCTGAATTATTGCTCCATGAAAAATTGGGATGATTCCTCCACCCTATGTTATAGGTGTTGGAATATGGATTGTTCCCATGTCTGTTGAAATTGTTGACGTAATTCACCATTTCTTTATGTTGGTTTGGCTCTGGTGCTCCTCCATATGGTGAACTTGTGGTTCCGGCAATGTTTACAACTTGTGCGCTGAGTGTTTCCCAGTATTTGCACATCTGATCCAACTTATTATTCACTACTGAGTTGGCTCCAACTTCATATATTCCTGTAATTCTCTGGATCATGCTTCTTTCTGTTGGCCACAAGGAATTGTTGTTAGCTATTTCTTCGATTAAGTCTCAGGCTTGATCTTCTCCTTTTGCCATCAAAGCTCCTCCACCAGCAGCATCAATTGTGATTCTCATTAGTCCAGAAAGTCCATTATAGAAAGTTTGGACTTGAAGCCACTTTGGAATCTCATGGTGAGTACATTTCCAGAGCAAATCTTTGAATCTTTCCCAAGCTTCGCAGAGGAATTTTGAATCTTGCTGCACGAAGGATGTGATGTCATTCCTCAACTTTGCTGTTCTGGCTGGTGGAAAGTACGTTGCAAGGAATTTGGTGGCTAGAGTGTTCCAAGTTGTGATGGAACCTGCTGGTAGTGAATGTAGCCAAGCTTTTGCTCTGTCTTTCAAGGAATATGGAAAAAACTCGCAGTCGCATTGCTTCTTCTGATGCTCTGTTGTAATTGAAAGTACCGCAAACTTCCAGGAAGTTGCTGATGTGGGCATTAGGATCTTCAGTTGCATTCCCCCCAAACTGTACTGATTGCTGAATCATCTGAATGCATGTTTTGATGTCACACACATTTGCTGGTAAGAGAGGAAGTACAATACAGGAAATGAAGCCGTCAACCACCAGAATGGTTCTGTTTCGAATGGGAATTGGTGGTGCAACTTCCAACCGTTCAAGTTTCATATTAACAATTGCTTCTTGGCATTCTCGCCTTTCCCTTCTTAATTGTTTGCTGGTTCTTTCAATTTATGGGTCAAACGGTCGCATTTCAAAGCTTCTGGTTCGTCTCATGTAGTGTCTGAGAACCTGAAACAAGTGAAAATAAAAACAACAAGTAAAAACAAAATTAGATATAAGTAAAGGTATATAACCTCAAAACTAATAGTGAAAGATAAATAAGTCCCCGGCAAGTGCGCCAAAAACTTGACCGGCGTAATCACACGCGTATAACGCAAGCACACACATCGTTCAAGTAGTATAAAAGTATCGATCCCACGGGGACTTAAAACCTTTTGTTATCAATTTATGAAGTTAAATGTTTACAAGTATCTAATGGATTGATTATTTGATTGGGTGGTGACTTTTAAAATTAAAACAAGTAAATAAATTGCTTGAAGGTAGATTGAAGAAAATTTAAATTTATAAAAATAGCCAGGGTTGTGAATCCTTCCAATATCTTTTTAAAAGATGAAGTGGTTATTTTACATTTGTGTAATATATTGGTTTATTAACTTGGAACATGAAATTATGTAAAAGCATCTTCCGATGGTCAAATACAAATACCCAGTATAACCCAATTAATCATATTCCTATGTTAACCAAGTTATCTGAATTCATTAAGATTAAGTTCCAATTATGGCTACCCCCGCCCGACAGGTATATTCCTATCCTGTAAGGAAATCTATTAAAGGGTTATCTATCCTCAATGAAGATCGTGGGCTATTGAGTTTAAGGTCTTTAACCTAAAATCTCTTTTCCAAGTTTATTTTAAGTTTACCAGTTCAATTTTATTAATGGTCAGTTAATACAAATTATTCGGATTAATGCTCAATAAATAAACCTTTATATTACCCAAACTGTAATTTAACCCCTTATAAACATGTGATATTGGATTTCATCACAACCCCAGATATCTGGCTTAGTTACGACACATTTTTACGGGTAGTAAAAACTAAAATAAAAGAAAAGACATAAAGTAAATGCTGGAAATTAAATTACTAGAAAGTAAATACTGGAAATTAAATTACTGGAAAGTAAATAAAGTAAAAGTAAAATAAAGAAAATGCTGAGGTAAAAGGATCCACTTTTATTACTACTATTTTAAATATCTCCCTTAATATAATATATTAACTTTGCGTGATAATTACAAACCAGCCATATAGGCGGTATCCTGATTAAGTCAAATTAATAATTAATTACCAACCGACCAACCAGGCGGTATCCATGCTTAGTCAGGTTAAAACCAATTTATAATTAATTACCAACCGACCAATATTGCGGTATCCTCGTTAAGTCAGATTTTAAATAGTTATTGTATTATAATTAGGGGAGATTAATCTAAATAGCAATAATAGAAGCTTTACCTTTTACCCCACCAAAGGGGGAGTTACCTCCTCATTGTTTGAAAAGTAAAAACTGTAAAAGTAAAGAAAGGAAAGTACTGTGCGTAAAAGTAAATTACGGAAAGTAAAAACTGAAAAGTAAAGAAAAGAAAGTGCGAAAGCGGAAATTAATTACTGAAAGCTGTAAATAAACAAACAAGATACAATCTTCTTAATTATTCTTAAGGAATTTCAAAGAAGAAAGTATGAATTTACAAATGAAATGACTTGGTATTTATAGGCAAAATTTTGCCTCCACCAAATCCATTTTTAAATGCTACACCAAATCCATTATTAATTGCTCCACCAAATCCATTATTAATTGCTATCATGTTTGGTGGGAGCTTGACTATTTTTATTATTTATTTATTTGCTTTGAAAATGACTTTAATAATTATGCATAACACACTTCTGGATGTTTCATCAATTTAGGTCATGTAATGTTCAGAATTCGAAATTATTTTGTTCTTCATAGTTGTAGATCTGTGAGTTTTCTTTAATCTGGAACCTGAATCAGCTCAATCCGATATCGGAGTAAAAGGTTATGCCAAAACTATGACAGTTGCGCAAAATTGGAATTTCCGAAACTGCACTTCGTTAGAACGCCATTTCAAGTTTCCAATCTCCAAAATTAATATGTCGAGTCCAGTTTTTGCCCTTATTTGACCCACATTTCGTCCTAAATGATTTTATTGAGTCCCAATATTATTTTATCTGCAAAATAAAGTAAAACACATCAAAACGTTCATCAAACCCGAGAAACCAAACAAAATATTAAGTAAAAGAGGCGGTAAATATTGATATATTTTCCGCTCATCAACCATACCTCCGCCTGTTTATTGGGTGTGGACCAATGCTCATGATATCATGTGATGTATCCATAGAGGATCTGTCACTCTCGTATGCGGGATTTAGGCATCCACTTCATGATCCTTTAAATCATTGGCCGATTTAACATCCCCCTCCTCGGAGGCTACTACCGGCATGGAATAAGCATACCTATTGATAAGAACCTGCCTTAAACAAGTCAAGCAAACCTTTCCACGTGTTCTAAGCCCCAAGAACCTTGAATCCTGATTTTTTGTAAGAACAAAATCCTTCCAAGATCAAGTCCAACCCTTAAGGAACCTTGCCCTTAAGAACCTTTCTTTATTTCTTTAGAGAATCTTGAACAGCGATATAGCGCAACAACACTTACCACACGTTGATAAGCTTCTGTTCCATAGAACCAAGGAAGAATCCACTCCCTCAAAATGACACAAGTCACTTTATTTTGAAAAAAATATGTTCTTAATTAATTTTCAATTACAATAAATAATGCCCCTTTAAATAGGTGGCTAACCCTAATTCTACCCAAATATAATAAAACCCTTAAAAATATGAAACATAAAAGCTATATGGATAATGTTGTTCTGTATTTTGACTAAGAAGGATTCTGAATTGGACTTTGCTATAAACTACAAAGTTGTAGATCCACGAGTCCTCTTTCCACTGCAACTTTAATCACTAAAATCGGACATCGGATGAGAAAGTTACATCCAAAATACGAAGACTGCGCAAATCCCGCCACTACTAATGTACCATTCAGAAATTAAGTCTAAAATCAATCAAGGCAGCCCATGTACGTCCAAGATCCATTCCATTCTTGCCTTAGACATAATAAAGCCTTCATATAAAGTCACATGCATGGACCAAACTCTAGAACCCAAAAAGGCCCAAATACACCAATCTGACCAAGCCATGCAATCAGCCACAACTTCAAGTTAACTTGGCCCAACAAACAGAGCGCATTCTGGATCACATCACCTATCCCACTTAGCCTCTGAATCTCTGACTATGATCAACATTACTAATGTCATTTCATGTACAAACTCATGCATGTGAACCATTGCCCAACTCATGATATGCAATCTTTCAAACTCATAACTGTATATTCAATGAAACTTTTATTTACATCACTGCTCATAGACACCAAAAGCACATGACAAATGATTTATATAATACCAATGATTGACATGCAACTTTAATTTGACTATAACTGTTCTGAACCTCTATACTCGACCTGATGGACCATACACTCTAGTGACTACCATCAGTATCCGTCCTCTCGAGCTCGTCCTCCGGTACACCTGCAAAATAGAAACACTGGGAGTGGGGTGTTAGATCGTTTGAATGACCTATTGAGTGGGCAGTTTTGAAATGAAAACTGAAACAAATCTTTGTTCTTAAATCAAAACCATCTTATGAAAACTGATATTCTCTGAAAATCTTTTCTTGTCTGAAAACACATTTCTTTTCTAGAAAACTCTTCTGGAAGTTCTTTTTATCTGTAAAACTGTGAATTCTCACAAAACAGATTTTCTTGAAAACTCTTTCATAAAAATGTCTTTTCTAAAAATCATATCTTTGAAAATCTTATTTCTGAAAATCTGTCTCTGAAAAACTTGACGTATGAGGGCGTTACGTCTTGCCGTCCCCCCATACGCCTAACTAGTGGTCTTGGGGCATTACATATCGCCGTCCTCTAAGCCACTGAACTAGAGCCTGACGTGTGGATCAATGCTATCATCTAGACTCTGAATCTAGGGTATAGGGGCGTTACGTCTCGCCGTCCCCCTAGTCCTGAAATCTAGGATCTAGGGGCGTTCCGTATCGCTGTCCCCCTAGTCATGCTCTACATGTGCACATGTTTTGAATCCATCAATTCCAAGTGTCGTCAATTCCAGTATCTGTGCCAAGTTACATCTGAGGTGGGTTTTTCCCATATGCCTCCAAAATCATCAAAATCATGCTTTTAAAGTCAATTATTTCTAAAACAATCATTTTCATAAAATAACTAGAAATCATTGCGGCTAACGCCCTATCTACTGAAAAGTAAGTCTTAAAACAATTAAATAAAATAAATTTGAGAAAAGGGTTCACTCACAGATTGATGACTATTGCCAATGATCCTGGATGCATCTGAAGATGTTCTTGCGAAAAGCTAGCTCCTCCTGTATTTAAGTATGGTTAGCATATTTAAACTAGAGGTTAATCATGGTTATGGATGTAGTGGATGCTCATGCATGTTGCATACGTGTCGGGATAGCTAACGTGTCAACTAACTTTAACATCATATGACGAAACTGAATAAGGATGAAACCAGTCTTATAGCGCGTCGCTACTCCAAGTCTTGCGCGTTACGATGCTCATACAATCAGACCTGAGGCAGATAGCATTTCATGTTCTACATCGCGACGTCAGGTGCTGAGCGTTGCGACTTCTACATGACCGACCTGATGCTTCCTCACCACCAAACCGAGTCTTCCACATGTCCGACCCGAGTCTTGCAGAAGACCGACCCGAGTCTCCCACATGACCGACCCGAGTCTTCCACACGACCGACCCGAGTCTTCCACACGACCGACCTGAGCTTTCCACACGATCAACCCGAGTATTCCACATGACCAACCTTAAGCAAACACATATCCAACCCGAGGTAGTGGGTATGTTCAGAGTGATTCCCACACGCACCGACCCGAGGTAGAGGGCATTCACATGTTCGGCATCGCGATGTTATCCCATACGCATCGCGACGCTAGCCTGATTCTAGGGTCAATACCAGTTCTCCATTGTCACTACCCAAAGAAATTCCAACACTCCCACACTATAACCTTCACACAAGTACTTCTTATTACACTCAAAACAGACCATTATCTAGTATCATCACAACATCAAAACATCAAAAATAATTTCTCCCAACATGCTAATAATTCGGCCCTCATACCCTTTTTATACATTGATATTATTCCAACCAAGACTTAAGCCTAATCACTCTAAACAACATCACAAACATATATCGAGGCTTAAATTTGCTCAATATTCTCAAACAACAAATCCCCAATTTTGTAGGGTTCCTAAGTATGAGAATGCACATGAAAAATGGATGCTCATTTTCCTAAATGAGAAGAAGAAAGAAGGATAAGAAGCTTACATAACCAAGAAAAGCTTGAGAATTCATCACCATTCCTTCAATATTTCCATGAGAGTGGAGAAAATTTTGGAGAGCTTCCTAGAACAAAGCTCATGTATTTGGCTTTTGAGAGAGATGAGTAAATAATGTCTTATTTATAGGCAAAGAGCTTATTTTTTTAATGATTAATTGGAAAAAAAATTAGAAGTTTTGAGAAATCTATAGATTAGTCATCGTGTACTATTCATATGAATTTTCGAGTTGTATTTTTGACCCTGTTCTGTTTCGAATTTAAGAAATCGTTCAACACAAAAGTTGTAGATCTTGGTCTTAGCTTTCCGACGATATTAAATTCATAAAAAACAGAGATTGTATGAAAAGGTTACATCCAAAATACCAAGGGCTATTCAGAGTAATACAGAAGATGAATTCGTATCGGAACTATAAAGGATTTACCAAATGTCTGCCAAGAAAATTCACAATCACGTATATGCTTGAACATGATTTATATCATGTATCACGCCATCTATAATATAGTAGCCGTTACAGCCGAAGTATATTATGAAAACTAGTTCCGAGTATTTATCTAGAGAATCATGAATATGTTGCGACACATATATGAATTGTACACTGCAGAGATTTGACATTCACATCTATATCTCCGGTACAATTCAGATATCTTATGACAGAAGAACTATACGGTATTCTTAGAATTTGACTTTTTTGGTTTAACGCGATTATATATGGTCGTCATAATTTATGAGTGGGCGAATTATAGACACAGAATGTGTTCCGTGACAGATATACCTAAACCTAGAGAGTCACACTAATAAATTATACCCGAAGAGTACTAGGGCAGTTAATTACGAATAATATGGATTATTTATAATGTAACACATACTGGGGTATTTTCGTATATAATGTGTATATGTATGTGATGCATAATTTGATTAGATACACATTAGAATTTTGACACGTGTCAAATAAATAAATAAATAATTAATTAAGGGTTAATTAATTTAATAATTATTTTTAAAGAATATTCCAAGAATATTCTTTATTTAATTAATTAGTTAATTAAAAAGCTTATTAGATAAGCTTTATTATATGGAAAAATAATAGTCATGTATTTAAATGGTATTTGGCTTATTTTTGGCCATATATTTCATTTAGTGTCAAAATGACAAAATTATCTCTCCCTATATATATAACATTTTCGGCCAAGGCTTAAAAAAAGATGAAAATTATTTTCATTTAGGTTTTGACTTTTAAGTTTGCGAGAGAGTAAAAAATTAGGGTTTTTTAATTTGGTTGATTCAAGCATCAAATTGGAAGCATAGATGAATTGTTTAGGAGCTTAAACAAATGCTTATAAAGGAATTAAGATAATTCTTATCATCATTTGTGTTGTAAATTATTTACAATTTATTCCTAATTAGTTACATGATATGTAGCTTAGATTCATACTTGTTTAATGTGTTTAGAATGATAGGAACCAAATTGATTAGCCTTGCGAAGCATGTGTAAAATTAATGAGGCTAATTAGTGTAATTAGACGTAATTAGGGTGTAGGATACCAAATTTCCATTTTAGAGTTGCTTGAGCCACTATTTGGTGACATGCAATTGTTCTTGAGTTGCTTTATGGTGGTGGATTCTCAATTGGTAAGATTTGGATTTGCATGATTTTGAATTGATTAAGTGATTAACTATGGAATTAATTCAATTAAGGCTTAATTTGTGAAATTGAGATGTTGTGGATAAAATTGGATGTGTAATAATGTGATGGGAAAATTCTCAGAATTTTCAAAATTATTTCGGAAGCGTTTTGAAAATTTTCGATAAATATTAAATTAGGGGCAAAATCATAATTTGCTGAAATTACGATTATTTGGCCATTACTACTGTACTCAAAGTATTGTACCGTTGTGTATAATATGCATAAAAATTCTCGAAATTTTCGGAAGCGATTTGGAAATTTTCCGCACTAAGGATAAAATGGTAATTTATTAAAATTATCCTAATCAGCCACTACTATAGTGAACGAATCATTGTAGTAGTAGCTATGCAAGAGTTCGTAGTACACTCAGGATTCAGATCATTCCATATATATATATATATATATATATATATATTCATTTTTTAGATTGATGTGAATTTATTTATTTGATGGATATCAAAAGAAATTCATTTCTATCTTAGTCCAGTCCTATATGATCACATCATATAACGTGTCTCCATTTCTATGTCATCACATGAACGATCTTGGATCAATGTCATCATGTCATTATGGAATGTACCACATTTGTAGATAAATCGCAAACAAAATGCCTAACTTTGTTTGCTCTTTATAAACTATTTTGGATTACTAATTTCAAACTTAAATTCTTCTTGTGTATAACACTCATACATTAAGTCAAAAGTACATTAGTAACTAAGGGCATACATGATAATTTATAATATGAGAATTTAAAATAAACACTTTGATAAATGAAATTGCATTGTTTATTTATTAAAATAACTTTGTTTACATATTACATTATGCTTTAGGGCATAAATCCCATCAATCTCCCACTTACACTAGAACAAATGAGACATGTTGCATAACCCTAGATACTATATGTACCTTCAAACACTTAGCCATTAAGGTCTTTATAAACGGATCAGCCAGATTCTCTGCATATGCTATCTTCCTGACTATTACATCTCCTCTAAGCTTTATCTCCCTAATGAGATGATATTTCCTCTCTACATGCTTCATTCTCTTGTGGCTTATTGGTTCTTTGTAATTATCCACGATACCTGATCACGATTTTACTACCGCACGCAAGCGAACATGTCGCTTAAGTAATATAGTGATAAAAATCTGATATCGTACCATTGAAACTTATTATTTCTCATATTAATACTAAAAAATAAACTCACTTAACTAAAACTAAACAAATGATTAAAGAGAGAGATTTGACTAATTTAATTAACTGAAAGACTAAATAAAAATTTAACCAAATAACTTTTCGGAAAAATTTATACAAGAGAAGAACTCAAGGTTGTAACTTCACTTAAGTACGCAAATATTAGATTATTGTACTTTTCATTCAATAGAGTTATTGTTAAGGATTATTTGTTGGGGTTTTATCAGGGCGACGCAGCGGAATAAGCGCTGTTTGCGAATAAATTATTCAATATCCAATATTAATAATTCATTCATATTTCACTTAAACATATTTATTCGATATCATATAACGACATAAATAATATAGAAACATCGCGAAACTTTTGCGAAAATATTTTTCCGCAAAATAGCATAAAACACATTTCCTACCGAACCGACCTACCAATGCACATGGGGACTGCCCAGGTCGGCCCCAAAAACATTTGGACAGTTTGTGGACTGCCCGAACAATGACCAGTTCACTATTTGGGCAGCCGTTGCCCAGTAATGCCGTTTTCATGTATTTTCACTTCGAAATAATTTCCGATAAATATTTTTCTTGGGCAATCAAAATAAACCAATTTATTCTAATTACTTAATAAAGAAAAACTGAATTTTTATCTGAAAAATCTGATTTAGCATTGATTACCGTGAGACCCTTAAACTTTGTATTTTGTTCATTTTAGTCCTCAAATTGTCAAATACAATTTTGGATGATTCCAAATCAGTTCTAAAATGATTTTCAACATGTCCAACACATCAAAATATAAATTGCAACAAAATCCTCACTAAATTTCAAAATTGCCGAGAAGCCCAAAAAGTTTCCAAATTTTACAATTTAGTCTAATCTTGTTCAAAACAAGTCAATATCAATTCCAATCAATCTCAAATTTAATATGTATCATATACACACTATAATATATCACATATATGAAAATCCCCAAACTTGGAATATGTTAAGAACCCTAATTTCATAAATTACTCCAATTAATCAATTTACGCTAAATTGAATAAATTCAATACTTTAATCAATTCTTTAACACACCAAACAAGTTTCACCACTTGAAATAACTTAAGAACAATTCTAGGTCATTTATAAATGACTAAGCAACTCTAGAATGACAACTTTGATTACTAATTAATCAAATAAGTTTAATTACTCCTAATAAGCTTATTAATTAAACATACACGCAAAACACCTCCAACAAGTTTCCAATTATAATAATTCACATAATTAAAGATTAGAGAAAATTCTAAACTACACAAGTTGAAGTATAGAATTGAAGAAACAATTTCTTAATTGAAGAAAATTGGAAATAACTTACTAAAACTCCAAGTTTCAAGCTTTTCCTTTAGGTTCTTCATTTTTTCTCTCAATCTTTCCTTAGTAAATTTTTAGAAACCTTGTGTTGTCCATGAAAAATGAAACCAAAACAATTTATATCCCATTTTTTTCATTTGGCCAAAAATGCCAAAAATAAATATCTAATATTTACTTTTTGTCTTAATTTCATTTGTCCAAGTTTACTTATTCATTATGATAACCTTTATCATTAAAGTAAAGCTTACAAGTGAACCAATTAAAACATGCCATTTTCTAAAAGAAATCATGTAAAAGATATTTTGTAATTTAATTAATTTAATTACTTAACATTTAAATAATTAAATAATTAAATGTAAATATCCTAATATATGTATTATATTTACATTAAATATTCAAATACATATATATTAATGATATATGTCAAATATCACAATTTGATATTTAATTAATGTGTATTTAATAAAATCAAGTATTAAATATAAATACATATTAATTCGGAAATGATGATTATGTCCTTTTTGCATGTATTTTTTTTCGTTTAACCATTAAACGATTTATAAATAATCAGAATTATTTATAAAAGTTGCCATAGTGCTCTACGAGTATATTTCATTAGTGAGACTCTCTAGATTCAGGGGTATCCATCACGAAATCAAATTTCGTATCCATAATTTACCCATCCATAAATTATGATGACCACGGATAAACTCGCTGAATCATATAGGTCGAGGTCATTGTATAAATATAATCCTTCCGTCACAGATATCCGAATTATCCCAAAGATATAAATATAAACGTCAAATCTCTATAGGTATAATCTTGTCGACATATCTATTAGCAATCATCTAAATAACACTCGGAACTTACTTCCGAAGTATACCACGACCATGGATTTAATAGATTGCTAATCATATAATGAATACCTATGTCCTTTACACAAGACTGACAGATCCTATCTTGATACACACAAGATATCAAGAGCATGAGTCCACACCCAACGAACAGGTGGAGGTCTGATCTTAATAGATCGATGACGTGACTCCATCTAAGTGTGAATGATAACTCATATATCCACAGTGGTATCTCAAGTCAAAGAATCACTATGCTACTCAACCCGAGAAGAATCATATTAACGTTGGTGTACCATCTATTAGGTAATCTTCGGTGAATCATTCAGTGTTTATCAAATAAACACCTACACGTCTATATGAGTCTCCCGATACTCATGGTTCATTGGGATAAACCATCAGACCAAGTCTGATATATGACATGTACTGGTCTCAACGGATTTTACTAACTTACCCATATCAGTAAATCTTGACCAGAAACTTAATTTGATAATATATTTCTAGTAGAGACGCTTCCCAATGTCAATTACAAGCTACGTTGTAATTGCGCACTACATTTTATATTATCGGGTCTTTGTCTAATATATATATATATATCACTAAACACGATTTAGTTTCAATCTAATGAATTAGATCGAATATATATAATAAAAGACAAGAGGTGCTACCATAATTAAGTAATATTATGGAAAAAAAGGTATTGCTTGTATTCATGAATCGGACATAAATACGATCCGAATTGGCGCTCCGAGCACCAACCCTAACAATTTCTCCCACTTGCTTTAGTGTCAATCCACGGTATCATATACACATCTTAATGTGTGTCACATACACATGGCCCTCAAGAACTCACCTAGAGCTCAAAAGGTAGGCAATAACAAGTAAGCCCGCTATAACATATTGAGTTTGTCAAACAAACCAAATGTTTCCCTTAGCCAGCATCATTCATATATTTTTAGAAACTAAGTTCTACATCAATATGACTCAGATGCCACATCAATATTGTGCTACAGATACCGAGTTGTCCAAGTATTTGTGGATCAAATCCAAAATATTGTGCAAACAATCGCAAGCACAACACCAATACCAAACTTCAAATCTACAAGGTCACTATGCAACTTCATAAGTCGATACTTCATAAGTTGCAACTAACTCCACTATCATAGTGGAATCATTTGTGACACTCCCACTGCATCTTTTCTGACTCTTTATATCGTAGACTGTCTAACATCATAATTAGACTCAAAACTAATCTGACCTTAATGGTTGCGAACATTATTCTCCATTAATTAGAAACTCGTTCTTAATATCTCAAAGATAATAAATAACATGTTTCAATACACATCTTATGGTCTAGAGGATATCAAAATAACTCGTAACAATTACAATTAAATTGATATCTCTAATCGTACTTATTATTATATTCATTATTCCATCATCCTATGATGCATAAGATTGACTAGACATTCTAATCAATTTCTTTTTCGATAAAGGAATCATCATTTACGAAAGATGAATATTATATATTATAGACACACTAACTGTCAAACAGTTATACTAACTGTCACACAGATAGTCTCATTGTATCCTTTATTAGATCATATCTAATGTACGACTAATGGGAGAATCTCTCAAGTCTCTTAGTTTTATATCATATATAAAACTTTATATCGAATATAATAGAGACCACTCCCACTGCTTTCATGGAGAAAATAAGACTCAGGTAAACCTTTTACCTCATAAACATCTCATTATTACCTTAATAATGATAATGTCATTATGATGTAAAATACTAGAAATAAATTTGTATGCTCCCACTAACCCTTCTATCTCATATGTATTCTCTATGCTTTGATAAAATCAGACAATCTAACTAATATTAAAATAAGAAAACACAAATTTCCAGAAAGCTCATCCGAGTCTACAATAGGCTCTATAAGCTTATATACTAAATTGTAATCTTATCATAATACAAACTCCAAGACCATTCCAAAACGAACTCTTCAAACTAAGAAATCACAATGGATCTCTTATATGAAGAAACCATTCAGAAACACCACTTTGTTTTCTTTAGCTAAAATGTACAATGTAATATCATCATTAACCAACATATTTTAAATTGTTCAATTAGTGCGACTAGAGACAAGTTATAGGATAACTTTCTTCGATAAGAAAACAACAGAACCATTAAGTATCAAACACTTTACTAATGATTCTGACATCCTTTTGAACTTATATAGAAGTAATTAAAGGCTATTTTCATCTTATTAATTATTTAGTTCCATTTATAGTTTATCACTCTCACATTTGACTTCAGTAAGTCAAGTATTTTCTACAATGGTCAACATCTGATGTTGCTTACTGTACGGGCCAAATTTGGTCCAATGGCAATTTTGACCTTTTGCTTCAAACCCAATACTGAACGCACCCCAGACTCCCCAACATAAGATCCAGCCCAAGTTACTATTTCAAACCCACACACTAAAGGAAGCCCCGAGTTTAGTATATATAGGCCCGGAGATTCACGGGCCCACTCCCAGTAAAGTACCCAACATCCAAACCATAACCAAGCCCCACCATACGCCAACCCACGAAACGCTTAAACTCATAAACACCCATCACAACCCAGCCGTTTTCAGTTTTCAATGGGCAAGCATAACTACCCCTCATGAATCGACCGTTACCATCATCGAACGGACGAACCATCAAATGCAGTAAATACCCACGTCTCTCGAAGTATGAATATAAGAGAAAGAAGTCCACGAGAAGAGGGAGCATCATAACTCTCATAGCTCAATAGTCTTCTTTCCAGAGCTTTCGTCATATCTTACCTACCGCCCTCATGGCAGCTCACGGGGATCAAGGTAATCTCTGACCTGACTCCTCCTCCTACGGAATTGATAGCTCAGCTCCACCACTGAATTGGGCGTCAGAGTACCTACGGCTTCCACCACACCAGTGGGTAGAACCTCCACGCTCACTCTACCTCTTGTTTTGCAGGATCGCTAGTCCCTCTCTCAACAAATTCTCAATTATGGACCTCGGGTGAAAACCATCATCTATAATTTGGCGCCCACCGTGGGGCCTTAGCGATTTATAAGCAAACAAAGCTTTCATTCAGCCTACGAGAACTTGCAAGCGTTACCATGGCTTCCGGTAGCGAGCCTTCCGATCTTCTAGCCGGCCAACTGACCATTCTCCAGGAACGCTTACGTGTTTTGGAAGAAGAGAATTCGACCATGAATAATTCCAATAGCGACCTCCAAAAATAGTTGGAAAATATTTCATCCACCTTTAGGTGAGGAGGGCTCGTCGATCCCCCCAATGAACCGGGCCACCAACCCAATTTGATGGAGACACCGGGCGATGAAACGGGGTTGGCATTCCCCATTCCGAAGATCATCCAATCGGTCATGGGCGGAACCAACACGTACTACCGACCCAACTGATAACAGCCTCATCCATGCGTAAGGAAATTGAGGAATTCAAGGAAAGCAATCCTGTCCAGCCTACCAGAAACCAGATTACCCTTGAAGAGAAGCAGAGCATGAACCATTATGGACACTCCTTTCATCAAGGGGATCAACTCATTCAAACTCCCTCGAAAGTTCAGCCCATCTGAGATGAAGTTGTACGATAGATCAACCGACCCCGACGACCATATAATCCACTACAAATTCAAGATGATGTCCACAGGCCTTTCTTCACATCAAAGGGAAGCATGAATGTGTAGAGGGTTTGAAGATACGTTGGTTGGCCCAGCCCTCACATGGTTTATCAATTTGCCATACCGTTCAATTGGGTCCTACAAAGAATTGGCAGACAAGTTTGTGGAACACTTCGCTAGTTCTTGCAAATTCAAGAAGACCACAGACGACCTCAATGTGATACAACATCGGAAGGGAGAATCTCTGTGAAGCTACGTCTCACGCTTCAACAAGGAAATGATTGCTATCCCAGATCTCCACCAGCCAATCTCAGTGGAAGCATTTAGGAATTGATTGATGGCTGACAGCGGCCTCTACAAAAAGTTGATAAAGAATCGATGTTACACTAAGGACCAGACAATGGCCAGAGCCCGAACGGAAATCAGATGGGAAGAGGATAAAAGGAATGCAAAGAGGGAAAGCTCATCTAGTCTACAAGAGAATGAGGTATATCCATCCAGACGACCGAAAGAATTCGATAGGAGGGGCCAGTAATCAATCGATCGAAAAACTTATCGTGGTAGAGATATCCGTCCCTACGACAAGACTCCTAATCTCAGACCAATCCCATACGACAAAAGAGAGAGAACCCCTAATGGTGCCCCCAAGCTCCCAGACTAATAAGAAAGGGATGACCGGGGAGAAGAAAGGGATGACCGGGGAGAAGCCCTGATTCCACCTCCACCAATTAAAAACACGGTCAATCTTATCTCAGGAGGATCAGAAGTCAGTGAGATCTCATATTTAGCAGTGAAAAGACACACCAGAATGGTAACGACTGTCGCCTCGGACCACATGGTGATGGTAGTAGGAGATTGTACTGGTTTGATGAATGAGTTCACGGACGACAGAGTATAAAGTCATAAGAACCCTTACCATGATGCATTGGTGATATCCTTGCAAGTGGCCAACTTCATGATAAAGAGATTACTAGTCGACACGAGGTCATCAGCCAATATCGTCTTCCTAGCGGCCCTTAATGACATGGGAGCAGGATTGGAGAAAATAAATCTCCGATCTATGGCTTTGATAGGCTTCAGCGGGGAATATAAATTCACTATGGGGGAAATCTCTCTCCCATTGTACACATGAGGAATCAATAAAATGACTATGTTCTTCATCCTAGACTGCCCTTCAGCCAACAACTTGATAATGAGACGGCTGTTGATTCACGATATGAGGGCCGTCTCGTCTACTAATCACCGGGTACTGAAATATCCTACCAAATGGGGAATCTAAGAAATCATAAGGGACCAACTTGCTTCCAGAACTTGCTATCAAACGACCCTCAAGGTTAAATCCCGGATGGCATAGAAATTACAAGAGGGATCTTGTCGAGTCTACGCATATACTTCGAAAGTGGAAGAACTCGATGAGGTCCAAATTCACCCTCACTACCCAGACCATAAAACCTAAGTTGGAGCCGACCTCGACCCCGTGCTACGCACTAAATTGGTGGATTTCCTGAAGAAGCATCACGACTACTTCGCGTGGTCACATGGAGACATGACAGGAATAGACCCAGAGTTGATGACACACAAACTACATATGGATCCAGCCTACCCGCCTGTCAAACAGAATAAGAGGAAGTTCACCCCAGAAAGGAAACGAGTCATCGACGAGGAAGTCCAAAAATTGTTGGAGAATGGAGCCGTTCGAGAAGTACAGTACCCGAAGTGGCTCGCTAACGTCATGGTTGTACGAAAGAAGAATGACAAATGGCGAGTCTATATTGATTTCACAGAAATGAACAAAGCATGCCCGAAAGATTCCTTCCCACTCCCTCATATTGACTCAATGGTCGATGCTACAACGCGTCATGAACTACTGAGTTTCATGGACACATATTTAGGTTACAACCAAATCCTCATGCATCCGGACGATCATGAGAAAACAACCTTCGTCACTAATAAATGAATCTATTGTTATAAAGTGATGCCATTAAGGCTGAAGAATGCTAGTGCTACCTACCAATGCCTTGTCAACAAGATGTTCTCCCAACAGATTGGGAAAACTATGGAGGTCTACATTGATGACATATTGGTGAAATCTTTACATGCCAAGCAACACCTGGAACACTTAGAGGAAGCATTCGACGTGATGAGAAAATATGGGATGAAGCTGAACCCCACCAAGTGTGCTTTTGGGGTAGCCTTCGGAAAATTTATTGGGTACCTGGTCACTCGACGAGGAATAGAAGCCAACCCGGAGCAGATAAAATCCGTCCTCAACATCCCATCCCCAATAAATCCCAAAGAAATCATGCGACTCGCGGGAAGGATCGCCACTCTCAACAGATTCATCTCCAAGTCTACCGACAAGAGCTTCTTATTTTTCTCCACCCATGGGAAGACATAGAAGTTCGAGTGGACTCCCACCTACGAAGAAGCCTTAAACAGACTGAAAGATTACTTGACCACACCTCTTCTCCTATTTAAGCCAGTCGACAGTGAAATATTATTCCTCTACCTTGGAGTCTTAGAACAGATTGTCAGCGCTGTTTAATAAGGGAAGAAGGAGGACAACAACTCCCGATCTACTACGTGAGTAAAGCTCTACTAGACCTGGAGACTCGGTACACTCTTGGAGTCAAGTTCAGTTCATGGATCTTCTTCTAGTCCAGACGATATGTAGACTCAGCTTAGTCCATATTCTGTACCAAATGAATTTGAATTCTTGGCCTTCATCAGGTTCAGTCGATGAAAACACTCCCCACTGAACTCGATCAAACTGGGGACATCCCCCCTAACTCCTGACTAGTCAGATTCAAGACCGTAGGCGACACTGAAGACGCCCGATCGTGGCCCGGTTCGGGTAACGAAGACTTTCCTGGTTTTGTTCAGAAGACACGACCAGCGAATACTCTCCAAGCCAATTACTCATTGACTTAGAGAGTAGAGGACAAACTGTACGAGCCAAATTTGGTCCAATGGCAATTTAAACCTTTTGCTTTAGACCCAATACTGAACGCACCCCAGACTCCCCAACATAAGATCAAGGACCAAATTGCTATTTCAAACACACACACTAAAGGAAACCCCGAGTTTACTATATATAGGCCCGAAGATTCACAGGCCCACTCCCAGTAAAGTACCCCACATCCAAACCATAACCAAGGCCCACCATACTCCAACCCACGAAATGCTTAAACTCATAAACACCCCTCACAACCCAGCCATTTTCAGTCTTCAATGGGTAAGCATAACTACCCCTCATGAATCGGTCGTTACCAATATCCAACAGACGAACCATCAAACGTAGTAAATACCCACGTCTCCCGAAGTATGAATATAAGAGAATGAAGTCCACGATAAGAGGGGGCATCACAACTCTCATAACTCAATAGTCTTATCTCCAGAGCTTTCAACATATATTACCTAACGTCCTCACGGCAGCTCACGGGGATCAATGTAATCTCTGACCTGACTCCTCCTCCTACGGAATTGATAGCTCATCTTCACCACTGACTTGGGCATCGGAGTACCTACGGCTTTCACCACACCGGTGGGTAGAACCTCCACGCTCACTCAAATGGAGACATTGGTCCTAGCATTGGTGACGGTAGTTCACAAGCTCCGATCCTACTTCCAGGGTCATCTAATCACCGTATACTCCACCTACCCATTGAGGCGCATTCTGCACAAGCCCGAACTCTCCGACAGATTATCTAAGTAGGCTGTTGAACTTGGAGATTATGATATCATCTATCAGCCGTGAACCGCCATCAAATCCCATGCTCTCACAGATTTCGTGGCAGATTTCAGTCCCAGCACACAAGGGGAGGCGGAAAAAGAGGTACATTGTGTCCAGACCACCAACGTGTGGAAACTCACGGTAGACGGTTCATCCAGCAGACGTGGCTCCAGATTAGGAGTTGTGATCACCACCCCCTTAGGCGATATTATACAACAAATATTTAAATGTGGCTTCCAAAAGTACCAACAATGAAGCAGAATACGAAGCATTGATAGTCGGATTAACGTTACTCAGAGAGTTTGGGGTAAAGAAATTCGAGGCGTCGTCTGATTCACAACTAGGTCAACCAACTCCGCCATAAAGATTCAGCGGCAAGCTGCATGGTTCACTATGTATGATAACCAAGTCCTAAGGAGATCCCTTTCCGGACCTCATCTTAAATGCTTAACTCCCGAAGAAGCGCAGTACGTGTTAGCCGAGCTACACAAAGGAGAATGTTGAAATCACTCTGGGGGGAGTAGTCTTGCATGTCGAGCCCACACAGCAGGGTACTATTGGCCAACGATGCGAGTCGACGCAGTTGAATACCCTCGAAAATGTGAAAAATGCCAAAGGTTCGCCCCAATCTTCCATCTCCTACTAGAAAAGCTCAGTCATTCTTTGCCCCCATGGCCATTCATGAAATGAGTAATGGACATTGTTGGGAAACTACCCATCGCCTCAGGACAACGGGTCTACATGCTGGCATTGACAGATTATTACTCGAAGTGGATCGAGGCAGAGGCTTTCGCGAGGGTTAGGGATAAGGAAGTACAGAACTTCATCTGGAAGAACATTATTTGTCATTTCGGACTACCCAAGAAGATTGTTACTGACAATGGGTCTCAATTCACCAGTCATCATTTCCAAGACTTCTGTAAGAATTGAGGAATCAAGCTTAGCTTCTCTACCCCGCGCTACCCACAAGCCAGCGAACAAGCCGAATCTTCCAATAAGACCGTAATGAATACTTTGAAGAATAGGCTGGAGAAAGCAAAATGGGCCTGGGCTGAAAAACTCCCAAGAGTCTTATGGTCGTATCGAACGACTGTAAGATCATCCACTGGTAAAACACCATTATCATTGACCTTTGGCACCGAGGCGGTCATTCCAACCGACAATGGTGTACCCTCGCCATGATACTAATGGGTTGATGAGGATACGAACATTCGACTCATGTCCAATGCACTGGACACTGTTGATGAATTAAGGGAGAACATGTCTATACGACTTGCAGCCTACCGACTGAAGATGTCCAAACACTTCAATAAAAATGTGAGAAGTAGAACTTTCAAAAAAGGAGAATGGGTCCTACAGAGTTTCTTTCAAAATACCAAGGAAGTTAAGGATGTGAAACTCGAGCCTACTTGGGAAGGCCCATACATCATCATGAAAGTTGTAGGCCACAGAGCCTACAAAATAAAAACAGAGGATGGTAGACATATCCATAACAGTTGGAATGCCATTCACCTCAAGAATTTCTATAGATAATCACGTTTGGAAGTCACTCGACAAACCGGAATCCTTCCACAATGAGGCAACCTGATTATTTGATTTCAGTTTCAGTTTTTACTATCATATAATTTCTTTCATGTAATTTTGCTTAAAGTTTTCTCTGAACGAGTTGTTAACAATTCAATTTAGTTCAGATGACAGAAAATAAACGACAATTGGAATTTATACTCAAAAGGAAAAAATTGTCTTTTACAAAATGGCCTGAGCCGATACTACAAAAAAATAATAATAACAAATGAGGCCTAGGCCAATATTTACTTCAATATTCTAGCCTTTCGACAGGCTCATCTAAGTCTACTGACTGAGGAAGAGAGTCAGTCTCCATAGGCTGTCTCGGTACATACTCCTCAGTGACGGTCTCAACGACTTTTTCAACGGGATCACCAGCGGTCGGAACCTCTTCATTTCCCTCGACAATAGCTCCCTCAATTTCTCTAGCAACAAATTCCTTGGAACTGACTTCCTGCCCTCCTTCGGCCTCAGTTTCCTCAATCGATAAAGAGAGCCTGGCCTCCAATCTCTCCCATAGAGTTATCCATTTCCTAGGATTCCAAGAGCCGTGCTCCCCGGACAAGTATTCCTTCATGAGGAGGCTCATATCCTTTATGATAGCCTCCATGTCCACTCATTCCATCCTATCTAGGAGCTCAGCCTTTTGCCCTTCTAAAGCTTTAACGCTTTCACTTTGGGCATCCTTCACCTTCTTCTTAAAGTCTTCCAAAGCAGCTTTAGCTTCGACCAACTCCTTTCGCATGGCTACTTTTGATTTCTCCATGTCCCCCAACTTCCTCAGGCTAACCTCCACGTATTTCTGTTGGAAGATAGCATACTCCAGAGTCTACAACGATGAGGAAAATGTCAATGACTTAATCAAGGAAACTCGTAAGTTAAAGGATAATTACCTCATAATTTCGTGCGACAACTCTTTTTGCGGCTTCCAGCGGCCCCAATATCAACATATGACATTCGTCTTCCTCCAGCAGTAATCCCTCAGCAAACTTAGCCAGATTCGAAGGGTCTGATATAACGATCGTGCTTCTTGGGATTTTGATCATGACGTTCTC
Organism: Zanthoxylum bungeanum; assembly: GCA_019454045.1. Lineage (NCBI taxonomy): Eukaryota > Viridiplantae > Streptophyta > Magnoliopsida > Sapindales > Rutaceae > Zanthoxylum > Zanthoxylum bungeanum. The sequence goes on from SKCR01026497.1 coordinate 62,845, forward strand.
CGGATCCTCTTCTAAGTCCATTAGTTGTTATCTTTTCTTTGAAGGCTGACCTGATCCAGTCGACGTTCTGCAAGCAGCTTCCATAGGGGGAGTCGGTAGGGCATCTTTCTTTAGATGTTGCGGTTCAGGTACGACTTCATCTTCCTTCCCCTTGGACTTTTTCTTCTTCCTCCGTCTGAGCATTCTTCGACTATAGGAAGTCTGAACTGGCTCATCCTCTCCACTGCGCACAAATTTTCCTCGGGGTTTAGAGTCTTAAAAAAGAAAATCTCTTCGTATAGAAGCAGACACGCCCAGGTTATGAGAATGACTATCAATATATTTTTTGTCAGAAGCAGTGGTGTTGGACATAATGACCCATAGCGTCACTATTTGCACAGATCATGTGTTGTTGTAGCAAAGTTAACTATGTGACAAGGAAATTGCACTCTCATCATTTGTGATTAGATCACCATAGATATATAAATGAGAGAGGTCCCTATGATTAGTTCCTGGATTGAGATGATATGAGACAGTAGTCCACGAAGGATTAATCATTAAATATCCCTAGCCGTAGTATTATCGAGACTGGACATCGATAATGCGGAATAGGCTAGTATTGAACTTGTGCGCGTTGTGAGGGCACAACGGCATAGTTCTCATATATATAAGTATTGGATACTTGTGCAAGTGCGATAGGAGGTCGTGTTTCCACCGATGGTACGGGAACAGCTTCGCTCTGGATAGACCCTTCGGAATCCCATTGGTATTATGACTAGGTGTCTATGGGAGGCCGAAATCAAGGTAGGTGTGTATAGTCTTAACCTGAGACTTACATCGCTAATACTTACGACAATCGGTAACTTTGGTTTTGGTGTGTGGGATCTTAACTGGTTCTGTGTTCACCTCTTCTGGGTTTATCAGAGAATCGTAGAGTATTGGGTGTGATGTCAAGACGGAAGTATCACTCCAGTCATATTGGAGATGATGTCACGCAGGATACGGTATTAGTGCTCTTAAAGTGATGCGCATCCAATCGTGATATTATGACCAGGTCATGAATATCCGATTATAGAGACTAGTTACCAGACATCCGATATGTGTTTCGGACGGGGCAGACACTTATCCAGCCCCAGCCCTAGCACGTGATTATCCGATACTGGGCCGATATATGCACAATACAATTGTATACTACGCTTGATACAGATCTTAATATTCTTTAATGGATATGTCCGGAGAATTAGGTAGACTTGGTGCTTTGCTAGGAGTCGACCTTGTCTCGTAAATCGGTAGAACGTAGTACTTGGTACTACGTGATTCGGATACTCCGACGACCGTATTTACTGCCAGATTATCCGGGGATCTCATGGGTCGCTTCCCGATAATCCACCGATGACGCACAACTCGCACTCTTGAATAATCTGGGATTATATAGAAGAGAGAGAAAAATTAATCTAGGATTAATAACGGAGATATTTTATCCGGGATAAAATATCGTCTAGAGAGAGATAACGATTAATTTGGAATTAATCGGTAAATTAATATATTCGATATATTAAACGAAATTAGATTTCGACGCGGAATTAAAATTAGATTTTAATTCGGGCAAACGAGTTAATTTAGATTAATTCGTTAGCGACGTAAATAATAATTTCGCTAGGCGCAATTATTTATTTAAATTCGATTTAATTAACGTCGCGACGTAAGCTCGGTATTTCGGAAATATCGAACCCGAACGCGTGAGTGCAGCACGTGGGCCCACTTTCATTTGGAAACGTGTGGGGCCCACATGACACATGTCATTCTAATTCTTTGCATGTAGATTGTGTACATTGCACTCAATGTCATTGCATGGAGTTTGAGTGTTTGACACTCTAAGCCATTGCATGTTTTGTGTCATAATTTTATTATTAATTTAATAAAAATTATGGCATAAATATAAATTGATTTTTGGTAAATCATTTTAACTTACACAAAACTTCTTCTCTCTCAATTTTTCTCTCTTCCTCTCACGCCCAACAGAATTTTGGACTGGTTTTGAACCAGAAAACGTGACACTAAAGGGAAGCAAGGGTTGGTTTTCATGGTGAAAACCGCAAGTGCTAGCACACTACGAGTCTTGCGAAGGTGGTAGGGAGGTTCACCCATGAGGCGGGACTCATCCGACGGAGTTTGGAGCTTCGTTTTGAGACCCGAAACTGCCAAGACAGTGAGCATGGACTGGTTGCAGTGGCGTGAGCAAGGCAGTACGTTTTTGGCCTTGATTCGTCTTCAAATCGACATAACCGATCAATGTGAGTATTCCGCTACCTTCGTTGATGTATTCATGCATGTTTTCATGTCTTGATTTGATCTTGGGACCTTAGAATAAACCAACAATGGCATCATGAGCTAATGTTGCAAGCATGAAATTTGTAGGGTTTAAAATTTGGGTAAATGTGATTTGAGCATGATTTGAATAAATTGCTTGTTTGAGTATGCTTATAACATGTTTAAATTCATTTTGGTTGGACTAATTTGATGAAAAATGATTTGAATTTTTTTCCCCCAAATTAATGCCTGGCCGAATGGTTTGTGATATTTTGGATTCTTGGAATTTTGTGATTTTGATTCGTTGATGAGTTAGAATCATTTAGGTTGATTTAATTTGAATCGAATTGGATTGATTTCGAATTGGACAAAAACCCCAAATTCCTTACCTTGGCCGAATGTGTCATTGCCCTAATGTCTTGGTAATTTTGGTTTTGTGACATTGGATGTGTATGAAATCAAATCGGATGTTGATTTGATGTCGATTGTAGGTTCGATTGGATCGAAACCGAATCGGACACAAAATCACCTTCCTTGGCCGAGAGCATTCAAGCATGTTTATGGGTTTGATTTTTCATTATGTGTGTTTGACATGTAATAATGAATTAAGTATGATTAATTGGACTAATTTAGTGTTTTGGAAATGTTGATTTAGTTGATTAATCATATAATGCACTTTTGGTAATTAAATTGTGAAAATTGGATTTTTGGATTTAATTAATTGGGCCTAATTTTGGAAATTAGAATTTAAAGTTGTAATTGGGCCTATTGGGCTTGATTTATCAAGTTTGGTTTAGGCAAGTGGATTGGATCCAATTGGGCCCAAACCTTAACCATAAAGCCCAATTGCGACTAATGAACCTTTAAAGTTCAATTGGGCCTAATGGGCCAAGATTGATTTATGGGCTTATGGGGTAAATCCCGGATTGGACTTTGGTTATCGGTTTGACCCGAGTTGACCAAAAGTCCACGCCTTTTGAACCTTATAACATGTTAAATTAGATTTAATGATGTAGTTTAATTTAATTCATGAATTCGTGCTTTACGTACTTGTTCGCAAAAACGAGTTTGACTCGAACAAAATCAAATCGTTGTTTGAACATTGGATGATCACTTAATTATCAGATTAATTAATTTGATTGATTGATTGATAGCATGCTTATGTGTGTGAATACGTGGTTGTGTTGAATGAATAATGTATATCGGATGGATATTAGTCGGGTGGGCAATTTTAGAAATTGTTGTAATAAATTCGATTTATTAAATTGGACCTGCGTGTCCAGCCTTATCACCTTCTTTCTCTTTGTATTCTCTTCTCACCTATTCCCCTCTATGTATATGAGGTTTCTTAGAAGTGTAGTGTAACGGGTAGAAGTAGTACAAGTGCTAGCTTGAGTGAGAAAGGGAGAGATTTGATCTAGGATCAATGTGTTAAGTATCCATCCGCATATCATTATTATTTTATTTCATACTCGCTTTATTATGTATTTAGAATGCATGTTTAAGGGTGTATGATGATGAGACCTTAACAAAGATAATTAAATTGGTAGCCAATTTGCACGCGAAAAAAACCCTCGTTTTATATTAAGCAAATATCCTTCCATTGAATGATTCTTGTTCAAGATCCGAAGTTGGCATTGGTTTGTTTTTGACCAAAGTCAAGACCTTGTCAATCAAGGATGTACTTGAATCATGAGAGTTTTGTTGCATATCGGTGTCTTGTCCAAATCGTGATTTTTATTGACCAAAGTCAGATCACTTTTTGTCCAATGACATTGATTACGAAACTTTCCTCGTCAATGGGTCCCGCTTAACTGGAATCATTAGGTTTGTGTTTGGCCAAAGCCAAGGCCTAAATGATTCAGAGGATATGGTTAGGAAAATGTATTGGATACATTGACATTATACATATGTTTCGGACTTGGATGTCCACCTAACCGGATCTAGGAATTGGATGAGATCCAATTGATCTGTGAGATCTACCTAGTTAAATAGCATACAGCTTTTATTGGCCAAAGTCAGGGTTGTGTGTTATTTAATAGGATCCTAGCCCACTAGGAAACACGGTTTCCCGAGTACTCCACAGAGGGTTAGAGGCTCGACGAAAAATAGTGGGAGGCAAGTATTGATTGGCAACATTCGTTCGAATACTCGCTAAACACGCTCATTTTTATTTTACTCGTCATAGTTATTAAAAGTATTAGTTGGACTAATATTTTATGTTGTTTTAAATTATATATATAGTTGGACTATATACAAACTCATTCAATATAGTTGATTTTATAATTGGATTATAGTAATCAATATAATTGAATTAAATGATAGTTGATTTTATAATGGGATTATAGTAATCAATATTAAAATTATAGTTGATTTTATAATTGGATTATAGTAATCAATATAATTGAATTAAATGATAGTTGATTTTATAATGGGTTTAGTAATCAATATAAAATTATAGTTGATTAAATAATTGGATTATTGTAATCATTAATAAAATAGTACCTTAATAATTTGATTAAATAGTTGGACTATTAAAATCAAGTAAAGAATTGAAAAGGTTGAATATTTAAAATATATAATCCTTGGATTAAATGTTTTAAATGATTTAATTTTCAATTGGGAATTAATAATAGGTTAATTTATTTGATAAAATAACTTATTATACTAAGCCCATAATTAAGCAAATAGTAGAGCATAAAGTTTGCAAGATTTATGTGATGAATCTCTTTAATTTAGATACTTATGCTTAATAATATACTAATAAATCTATCTTTAGATTTAAAAGTATTAAAATTGCAATTAATAATTCTTGGAGAATTAATTGACTATTCTAGTGGAGAAAAGTCAAAGTTTGCAATTAGGGCATGTAGCACAAGGTGCACATCGTTTCGATATTCCGAAACCCAAGGCTTGGCCAAGGTTTGTGAAATATTGAAAAGGATAATTGACATATCTCAAAGTGACTACCATTTGGATATGGAAGACACAAAGGAATTAAAGAAAGGGCGAGGCTCTAACTTTAAAAATATTTGTCAAAGTTATGTTCACAACTAGTATTAAAATTAGATTTTAAATACTTAGTGTGGTACATAAAATATATGTATTGACGTTCAGAATCCGCTGTGAGCTGGATACTGGCTTCAAGCCGAGATTTCTCTGCAATCGGAAAACGGGACGAAAGTCGCTGTTTCGACCGCAGATACCTAAATTTAGGAACTACCATTTGGGTATGTACTTAAATTAGGAAATGTTATAATGTAACTAGTTAGACTAGAGACATTATCTCTATATCAGTGTTTAATCCGATGCGGATAAAACCTTTATATTCTAAAACACTAAAGTGTTTCATATGTAAAGATGATACTGAGACAAATACATTAGATGTAAATAACATAATTTATATTTTGAATATAAATAAAATCTCAAACATATAAATGACAAATAAATAGCTCAAATTGATTTGATCAATAGAGACTTATTTGTGGCATTGTTGTCTGGGACACAATTAAACAAGACTCGTATATCCACACTTTTGAAGAGTGGGTACTAGGACTGATTTGACTATTCAAATAAGGTCTACGAATCTAGTTTATTAAACAAGACTCGTATATCCACACCTTTTGAAGAGTGGATACTAGGACTGATTTGACTATTCAAATAAGGTCTACGAATCTAGTTTATTAGGTTAAATACCTAAAATACTATTTACTTGGTAATAGTAAAAGGGCCACCGATCTGTTAGCCCTATTCATGGTGAAGTAAGTGGGCCCATATCTAGCTAAGCTAGATGTGAACATGAATATTTCGTGACCTTAACGGATGTGACATCACGTTATGGTTATGTGTTTCTTTTGAAGAACACAGATCGGAAACTTTAGAGTTTCGACACGAAGTAGACAAACAGATCGGCTATAGTATTATTCCGCCACGGTAAGACCGAAATGGAAAATACTTAAGCAGTAAGTTTCATATATAAATGAAAGAGTACGGTATTCTTTCATATGAGGACTCCTCCCGAGACACGTTAGTTAGACGGTGTGTCCGAACCAAAACCGAATTTTGTTGGACATGATAAGGTTTATCACGAGTCGCTCTGAGCTATAATTTCCTTCAACAGGATATGTATTAACAGTGCAAAACTTATTTAGAATAAGGTTCCATATAAATCTGTTTGACAGATATCATATAGGATATGAACAGGGAAGAAACGAGGTTTCTCATTCCTGATAATTTGGGTATGCCAGGCATGACGTTTGGATGATACCAAACTAAGGACCCAAATTGGATTAGTGCCAATATAGGTTATCCTAAGGGAAACCATAAGTATAGTACTTATAAATCCCACATGAGAACAATGTGATTGTTGCTCACCATGCGGTTTTCCTGAGAGGAATACCGATATGCAGTGGTCAGTGGCAGGATAGTGATACTCGATGAAAATCGGAGTAATACTATTCAAAGCACGAAGTCCTTAATGGAACACAAATAGTTCATCAATGATGAATCTATACCATTAATCTTCAAATACACAAGAAACCGCGTAGATCAGAGAGAGTTAGAAAACAACCTGGGGTATGGGTTTCTGATCTCACCTCATAAAGATTTCAATCTTATGGAGGTGTACCATCCGACTACGTTTTGAGGAAGTGATACAAGGTATCGACTCTCTGTTATGGCAAAGTGCCATGAATCCGAAATGGATTCCATGTATAACAACTATTTTGGATACTAGTTGTTGTACCATAAGGCATTGTGCCTATGGTACATTTAACGTCTTCAAGGAAGGCATACATGGATGGCAACATACCAACGTACAAAGCTAGGCTTTTGACGGAAAGGTATCGTTATCAACATTGTGTTAATAACGGTTCAACCTTTTACCTGTTGCCATGGTAAATCCATTTTGAAAATGCTTGAAAATAACTATATATATTTCATTTATGATCAAAAAAATCGCTTTCCTGAAAAGGAAACCTTTTGGAGGATGTTATAACATTCTGACGATTTTGTATAACCGACAAACAAGGTTTGCGGGTTATTCGATCCATGTTTGGATTGATGCAAGCATAAGGTTCTTGGAACTGTTATTTTGAAATAATCATAATGGTTTATGATTTAACTCAAAACAAAATAATTCTTGTGTATATAAGGAGGTTAGTGGGAGAACGCACTGACAGTGAAATTCCATAAAGCAATTGGTGAAAGCTTGGCTTTCATAGATATTCTTCATAAGAAATTCTCCGTAGAATTCTGGGAGTAACAACCTTTATTCAAGGAATAAAGATCTACTGGGCTAGATTTAGAGTTGGTAACACTTCTGAGAAATTGTACATTTAAAATGTACTTGTATTGGTGTCTCATACGCTTTGAGCATATGGAGTCACAATCGGGTCAATCCAAGTGATAGTCACTGGATTGAATTTAAGAACATCTGTTAGTATCTCTGAGAACTAAAGATGCTATCTTAAACTATGGAGATGGAGAACTTGAAGTGACTGGGATCACTACTGCAAGTTTCCAAACAATTAAAATACTACGGTACTATAAAGTTTGAATAACAGGGACAGTGAGCTGGAAATCTTCCTAGCAAGATAACTGTTGCCGAATAAACAACAAATGCGGATTATTGCTGCAGCTGAGGCAGCAATAGAAGACCATCTGGGTCGAAAATAAATCTAATAAGATTAGATAAAGTTCTGTTAGTAGCTGAGCTAGGCGTCAGCATAGGCTAAGGAATTAAAGGTCTCATCGACGATCCAGATATATACTTCTATATCATCTGATTCATTCGGATCATACATCGTGGCGATGTGATGATCGTGTAAATCGCGTCAGACGATAATTAAGCAAATCCGCTGACGAAAACCTTTCCTCAGCAATTGAGCGAATCGTACATAGGGTGGTGTTAGACACTTGAGTGACTGGCTATGTGCCAGTGGGAGATTGTTGGACATAATGACCCATAGCGTCACTATTTGCACAGATCATTGTGTTGTTGTAGCAATTAACTATGTGACAAGGAAATTGCACTCTCATCATTTGTGATTAGATCACCATAGATATATAAATGAAGAGAGGTCCCTATGATTAGTTCCTGGATTGAGATGATATGAGACAGTATCAGTCCACGAAGGATTAATCATTAAATATCCCTAGCCGTAGTATTATCGAGACTGGACATCGATAATGCGGAATAGGCTAGTATTGCACTGTGCGCGTTGTGAGGGCACAACGGCATAGTTCTCATATATATAAGTATTGGATACTTGTGCAAGTGCGATAGGAGGTCGTGTTTCACCGATGGTACGGGAAACAGCTTCGCTCTGGATAGACCCTTCGGAATCCCATTGGTATTATGACTAGGTGTCTATGGGAGGCCGAAATCAAGGTAGGTGTGTATAGTCTTAACCTGAGACTTACATCGCTAATACTTACGACAATCGGTAACTTTGGTTTTGGTGGTGGGGGATCTTAACTGTTCTGTGTTCACCTCTTCTGGGTTATCAGAGAATCGTAGAGTATTGGGTGTGATGTCAAGACGGAAGTATCACTCCAGTCATATGGAGATGATGTCACGCAGGATACGGTATTAGTGCTCTTAAAGTGATGCGCATCCAATCGTGATATTATGACCAGGTCATGAATATCCGATTATAGAGACTAGTTACCAGACATCCGATATGTGTTTCGGACGGGGCAGACACTTATCCAGCCCCAGCCCTAGCACGTGATTATCCGATACTGGGCCGATATGCACAAACAATTGTATACTACGCTTGATACAGATCTTAATATTCTTTAATGGATATGTCCGGAGAATTAGGTAGACTTGGTGCTTTGCTAGGAGTCGACCTTGTCTCGTAAATCGGTAGAACGTAGTACTTGGTACGTACGTGATTCGGATACTCCGACGACCGTATTTACTGCCAGATATCCGGGGATCTCATGGGTCGCTTCCCGATAATCCACCGATGACGCACAACTCGCACTCTTGAATAATCTGGGATTATATAAGAGAGAGAAAATTAATCTAGGATTAATAACAGAGATATTTTATCCGGGATAAAATATCGTCTAGAGAGAGATAACGATTAATTTGGAATTAATCGGTAAATTAATATATTCGATATATTAAACGAAATTAGATTTCGACGCGGAATTAAAATTAGATTTTAATTCGGGCAAACGAGTTAATTTAGAATTAATTCGTTAGCGACGTAAATAATAATTTCGCTAGGCGCAATTATTTATTTAAATTCGATTTAATTAACGTCGCGACGTAAGCTCGGTATTTCGGAAATATCGAACCCGAAAACGTGAGTGCACGTGGGCCCACTTTCATTTGGAAACGTGTGGGGCCCACATGACACATGTCATTCTAATGCTTTGCATGTAGATTGTGTACATTGCACTCAATGTCATTGCATGGAGTTTGAGTGTTTGACACTCTAAGCCATTGCATGTTTTGTGTCATAATTTTATTATTAATTTAATAAAAATTATGGCATAAATATAAATTGATTTTTGGTAAATCATTTTAAATAACACAAAATTCTTCTCTCTCAATTTTCTCTCTCCTCTCACGCCCAAAACAGAATTTTGGGACTGGTTTTGAACCAGAAAAACGTGACATAAAGGGAAGCAAGGGTTGGGTTTTCATGGTGAAAACCGCAAGTGCTAGCACACTACGAGTCTTGCGAAGGTGGTAGGGAGGTTCACCCATGAGGCGGGACTCATCCGACGGAGTTTGGAGCTTCGTTTTGAGACCCGAAACTGCCAAGACAGTGAGCATGGACTGGTTGCAGTGGCGTGAGCAAGGCAGTACGTTTTTGGCCTTGATTCGTCTTCAAATCGACATAACCGATCAATGTGAGTATTCCGCTACCTTCGTGATGTATTCATGCATGTTTTCATGTCTTGATTTGATCTTGGGACCTAGAATAAACCAACAGTGGGTACCTTACGGATAGAAAACCTCTTTCCACAACGGAGTCAACCTTAATCTTTTCTCCTCTAAAACCACCCTCCAATACCTCTCAGGTGCTGGAATGCTCAGAATATAATTTGTATTCGCTACGATTACGGTTTGAATTTACAAAATTGACAAAAGAAGAAAGTGTAAGAGGAACATCGTGTCTACAAGCAATGAAATAAGACCAACACTCACTCATTATTTCCCAACACTCGGGTATTCAACCAGGCCCAGTCAACTCGAACACACCCTCTCATCTCACAAAGAAGTAGGCCTTTTGCTAGCCTCCTCTATCATTTATAGTCAGCCCAGAAATTAAATGTTCCCTCTTTTGTCTAACGAACAGATGGTATCGCCCTTTTTGCATTACATGTTCCTTCATGTAATACATGTAGAGTAGATCTTTCACTCCGAATCTTACTCCCAACTCGTACGTCAAAACTTCAACCGACATCAAGACCCTCCACGTGTTTGGCATTAGTTAGGATGTGGCTATCTCATAGTGGTCTAGTACCTCTCACACTAGGTTTGGAATCGGGAACCTAAATCCACCGACAAAGGGGCGTTCATAGAACCCAGGCCACCTAGGGATCTTATAGTCGACTAGTTCTCTCAAGGAGGCTAACCTCACTTGAACCGACTCAGGGAACCAGTATTTAAATTTTATCTCCCTCATGGCTCTTTCAGTTATACTACTTTGGGGATTTTTGGTTAATAGATTAGTCGGTTTACTTGTGCTGGGTTCACCCGACTCGACAAGAATAGATCGTAGTGGTGGCACATCTTTAGGGATACCGAGCGGAGCCTCCGTTGACGTGACAATTAACACATCTTCATCACCCCCTCTCAGTATGTCCCTACCATATATACTAAGAGGAGAGACGACCCGCAAGGGCGAGCCTATGTACATATCCATAAGTGAATCACTTGAGCTCGAGCAACTTTCAGACGACATATCAATTCACTATATAAACAACGAATAAACCTAAAACCAATATGACAGAAGATCAAACCTAGGTCTCACACAAACACAATCCTAGAAGTTCCCAAATCAATTAAAGATCAAAGTCGTAACCCTATCCAAGAACAAGTTGAATATACCCTATGAACAACTTGAAGAATTGAAGAACATGAAGAAGGGAATGAATAATACCTTGAATTCGAAGAGAGCCCTCCAACCTTACGACTTGAGAGAAGATTTTTTGCAAATGAAGTAAGTAAAACCCCTCAAAGCTCTTTATACCCTTCCTAATTTTGGCTCTTCATTTTCCCACCAAGAAGGCCTCGAAACCAATGCTACATTTATTGCAAGGTTGGAAATCGAGGTAAACAAGAATCACTAGACACCCAATAAGAATATTATCGGCTGAATACCCTTGCAATATTGTCACGAAGTCAAGTTCGGACCTGGACCTTCTTCTGTTCCAACCAACATGTAGCCTCGACTTGGTCCCTAGTCAGTACCAAATGAGTGAAAGATTTCCTGGCCTTCATCAGGTTTAGTCGACGGGAACACTACCCAATTGACTCGTGATAGAGTCAAGTTCAGTTCAAGGATTTTCTTTTGGTCCACACGACATGTAGACTCGGTTTGGTCCCTCTTTGATACCAAACGAGTGAATGTCTTCCTGGACTTCATCAAGTCCAGTCGATGGGAACACTCCCCAATTGACTTGTGAATGAGTCAAGTTCAGTTCATTGACATTCTTCTGGTCCACACAACATGTAGACTCGGTTTGGTCACTCTTTGATACCAAACGAGTGAATGTCTTCCTAGACTTCATCAGGTCCAGTCGACGGGAACACTCCCAAATTGACTCGTGATGGAGTCAAGTTCAGTTCATGGACATTCTTCTAGTCCACACAACATGTAGACTCGGTTTGGTCCCTCTTTGATACCAAACGAGTGAATGTCTTCCTGGACTTCATCAGGTCCAGTCGACGGGAACACTCCCCAATTGACTCGTGATGGAGTCAAGTTCAGTTCATGGACACTCTTCTGGTCCACACGACATTTAGACTTGGTTTGGTCCCTCTTCGATACCAAATGAGTGAATGTCTTCTGACCGGTGCGTAATCACACGCGTATAACGCAAGCGCACATATCGTTCAAGTAGTATAAAAGTATCGATCCCACGAGGACTTAAAACCTTTTGTTATTAATTTATGAAGTTAAAAGTTTACAAGTATCTAATGGATTGGTTGTTTGATTGGGTGGTGACTTTAAAACTTAAAACAAGAAATAAAATTGCTTGAAAGTAGATTGAAGAAAATTCAAATTTATAAAACTAAACAGGGTTCTGAATCCTTCCAATATCTTTTTTTAAAAGATGAAGTGGTTATTTTACGTTTGTGTAATATATTGGTCTATTAACCTGGAACACGGAATTATGTAAAAGTCTCTTCCGATGGTCAAATACAAATACCCAGTATAACTCAATTAATCATATTCCTATATTAACCAAGTTATCCGAATTCATTAAGATTAAGTTCCAATTATGGCTACCCCCGTCCGACAGGTATATTCCTATCTGTAAGGAAATCTATTAAAGGGTTATCTATCCTCAAGGAAGATCGTGGGCTATTGAGTCTAAGGTCTTTAACCTAAACTCTCTTTTCCAAGTTCATTTTAAGTTTACCGAATCAATTTTATTAATGGCCAGTTAACAAGATGCATTAAGACTAAGGCTCAATAAATAAACCTTTATATTACCCAAACCATAATTTAACCCCTTATAAACCGGTGATAATGGACTTCATCACAACCCCAGATAACTGGTTTAGTTACGACACATATTTACGGGTAGTAGAAACTTAAATAAAAGAAAAGACATAAAGTAAATGCTGAAAAGTAAATGCTAAAAGTAAATGACGGAAAGTAAATGCTGAAAGTAAATTGCTGAAATGTAATTAAAGTAAAAGTACAATAAAATAAAATGCTGAGGTAAAAGGATCCACTTTTATTACTTCTATTTTAGATATCTCCCTTAATATAATATATTAACTTTGCATGATAATTACCAACCAGCCATATAGGCGGTATCCAGATTAAGTCAAATTAATAATTAATTACCAACCGACCAATCAGTCGGTATCCAGTTTAGTCAGGTTAAAACCAATTTAAATAATTACCAACCGACCAATATGGCGGTATCCTCGTTAAGTCAGGTTTTAACTAGTTTATATATTATAATTAAGGGAGATTAATCTAAATATTAGTAATAAAAGTTTTACCTTTTACCCCAGCAAAGGGGAGTTACCTCCTCATTACTGAAAAGTAAAAATTGAAAATTAAAGAAAGAAAAGTACTGTGCGTAAAAGTAAATTGCGGAAAGTAAAAACTGAAAAGTAAAGAAAAGAAAGTGCGAAAAAGGAAATTAATTACTAAAAGCTGTAAATAAACAAACAAGATACAATCTTCTTAGTATTCTTAAGGAATTCCTTAGAAGAAAGTATGAATTTACAAATGAAATGGCTTGATATTTATAGGTAAAATTTTACCCCCATCAAATCATCCACCAAATCCATTATTAATTGCACCACTAATTGCTCAACTAATTGCTCCACCAAATCCATTATTAATTGCTCCAATAATTGCTCCACTAATTTCTATCATGTTTGGTTGGAGTTTGATTATTTTTATTTTTTATTTAATTATTTGCTTTGAAAATGAATTTAATAATTACACATAACACACATCCGGATGTTTCATCAATTTCGGTCATGAAATCTTCAGGATTCGAAATTAGTTTGTTCTTCAAAGTTGTAGATCATTAAGTCTTCTTTAATCCGAAACTTGAAACAGCTCAATCCGATATCGGAGTAAAAGGTTATGCCTAAACTACGACAGTTGCACAAAATTGGAATTTCTGAAACTGCACTTCGTTAGAACGCCCTTTCAAGTTTCCAATCTCCAAAATTAATATGTCAAGTCCAATTTTTGCCCTTATTTGACCCACATTTCGTCCTAAATAATTTCATTGAGTCCCAATATTATTTTATCTGCAAAATAAACTAAAATACATCAAAACGTTCATCAAACCCGAGAAATTAAACAAAATATTAAGTAAAAGGGGCGGTAAATATTGATATATTTTCTGCTCATCACACCCTCAAACCTAACATTTTGCTAGTCCTCGAGCAAAAAAATAAAATAAAATACAAGAAACAATTAAAATTAAACTAAGCCACTTTCGTAGGGATCACGGTTGCATTTTTGATTGATTTTTTTTTTATTTTATATAAAATATCTTCCATCTATGTAGCGAGTGTTGGGTCGGTGGCTCCCAAACCAGTTGGCTTTAGGGCACCAAGTGTTAAGACACCCCTACAGACTTAATTACTCAGACTTCAGATATATATATTTTTGCAACATCCTTGATCCATGTAGCGAGCTTTGGGCCAGTGACTCCCAAACCAGTTGGCTTTAGGGCACTTTAAAACACCCCTACAGACTTAATAACTCGGATCTCAGATGTTTTTTTTTTTTTTTACTCCATCACTTTTTATAGATGCTTTCTCCAATTAAACAAGAGCACTGAATATTTCAAACTTTTCAATTACAGCTAATGTTTGTATGTTACCATGTCTGCTGATAATACATGTCAACTGAGCATATGAAGATTCATTTTAGTCAGTTTTTATGGAGAATTCACAAATTAAATAATTTAAAAGGAAATAAATAAAAATTAACTTGTTCCGAAATAGGTTGAGATACGTCTCAAGAATGGAAATTCCTTACACAGCTATCTCACACCAATTTCACCTGATTAATCAAATAAAAACACAAAAATACAAAATATTTTTTTGTAAAATTTTTCAAATTTTTTTTTGGCTTTTTCGAAAAATTTTGACTAAAAATAAAACAATAAAAATAAGATACAATTTAACTATTCTCCTCCCCCAAACCTAAATGAGACATTGTCCCCAATGTCTTAAACAGTAGAAGAAGAGTTTAGAAAACCGTACCTGGTTAGCTGAAATTCTACATCTAAATGAAAAGTTAAGGGTTAAGATCCAGATTTATCCGACGCCTCTTACCACGATCATTATCAGACCATTTATCTTGGAAAGAATAGGGTCAAATTGAGGTTCAAAAGCTAAGATTTGGTCAATTAAATCTGGGGCAGTTCTGGCAGTAAAGAGGAGTTCTTTTATAGTCTTTGACACGAACCCATTTCTCCGGGTATCATCAAGAAAAACACAAATAAAATCATAAAATCCATCAAAATTGTACAATCCAAGCGATTTCTGGTGTATGTTCAAGTTTGCCCAATATAGTACTGTAAAAGTTTCCTCCATCATGCCCAAGCCTCATGGAAAAGCAATAAAAGCATCAGCACGATTAATCATCTCTACCAGTCGTTCAGACATACCTGGCATGATTAATTCCTCGCCGTTTGATGACCCAATAAGATTCGCCTTCGCTAAGGGTTTTGGGATGATTCCCAAGACTTGACTGCCTCCATCCTGTACAGCCTTTGAAATGATCCCCATTAGTCCAACATTGCCACCGCCATATACTAAGTGCATATTCCTTGCAGCAATGACTCGACCCAATTCCTGTGCCGCTGTAACGTATTCTAGTTTAACACCAACACTGGTACCGCAAAACACACAGATGTTTTCAACCCATCTTCTTGAAGTAGCTTCCATTTTTATCTGGATGCCTTCAAAGGTGCAATGATGAGTTGAATTTATAACACCTGAAAAGGGTGAGAAAAATAATAGAACTAGTACCTGCCAAATGACAATTATTATTTAACAGTAAAATAAATCATGATAGTAAAAAAGATATGGATCCTGTCGGAGAAAATAAAAGAAAACAACAAAACAAATTACAATTATTAGGAAAAGACAAAGAGATATAATATCTACAAATATTTATGGCTTAATTGACGTCTATGCCTCAGGGACAAGCTTCCCATCCAATTTTCTTATAAATTGGCAAACATGGTCTTCTTGAGTCAGATTCCCGAGACTTAGCTGTTGTCTTTCTTTTTGAAATTGTGTATGTAATTTGCGAAAGGCTATGTGAACATA
Organism: Zanthoxylum bungeanum; assembly: GCA_019454045.1. NCBI lineage: Eukaryota > Viridiplantae > Streptophyta > Magnoliopsida > Sapindales > Rutaceae > Zanthoxylum > Zanthoxylum bungeanum. Next base: position 79,151 of record SKCR01026497.1, read on the forward strand.
TCCACTGGGATGCGTCTCAAGAGTCGAAGATATATCATCTAAAGACTCCTTACTCAAGCCATCCCTAATGAATTTAATTTTTTCTTCATGATTATTAGACACCATTCCTAAAGAACGACAACGAGTATTGCAATTCCAGCGTGCACATTTGTAACAAACACCCATTTGCTTAGCTCTATGTTTCTTTGCATAGGTGCTTCTTCCAAAACCAAGCAGCTGTGAAATAAAAGAGTCAGAAGACTCATCTGCCAATCGGACCCGTGATTCAATTACTCAACGAATGTCATTAGGAACACCATGGATCATTAGTAATCTCATCCGTTCCAATCGAGCTTTGTAAACTTTCATCGGAGATTTTTTAGGGAGAAAAGGAAATTACTTGTGAAGATTTGCGAGACCTTCTTCCATTGAAATGACTTTACCTGCAAAAATTAAACACATAAAAATAAAACATACCAGATCACAATACATACACAAATTGCATGGGTTGCCTCACTGGAAGCGCTAAGTTTAATGTCATCAGCTAGACGTGACTTCTCGAACGTTAGACTGGATATGAAAGTGTGACACTTTCTTTTTATTGCTCAAATGATTCTCCCTAATAGTGCTTGACACGCTGACTGTTAACCTTGAATGTGTTGTTGGTGTTGGGATCCAGTAACTCAATAGCTCCATATGGTAAAACCTGAGTGATCACAAATGGACCTGACCACCTTGATTTCAACTTTCCAAGGAAAAGTTTCAACCTTGAGTTGTACAACAACATATGCTGCCTTGGTTCCAACTGTCTGTGCACTATTTTTCGGTCATGCCATTTCTTGGTCTTTTCTTTGTACAATCTGGCATTCTCATAAGCCTGTAGACGAAACTCCTCCAATTCGTTGAGTTGATGAAGTCGTTTCTCTCATGCAGCTTGTGAATCAAGATTTAACTTCTTCAGTGCCCAGTACGCCTTGTGTTCAAGCTCAACTGGCATATGGCATGCTTTCCCAAACACCATACGATATGGGGACATACCAATGGGTGTCTTGTAAGCTGTTCGATAGGCCCATAATGCGTCATCCAATTTAGTTGACCAGTCCCTCATTGTTGATCCAACGGTTATCTCTAAGATTCTTTTGATTTCTCTGTTTGAAACTTCAACCTGTCCATTTGACTGTGGATGATAAGCAGTGGAAACCTTGTGAGTAACTCCGTATTTGGATAGGAGTGCATCAAAGTATCTGTTGCAGAAATGTGAGCCACCATCACTGATAATTGCCCGAGGTGTTCCGAACCGAGTGAAAATGTTCTTTTTCGGGAATTTGATCATCACATTTGAATCATTGGATGGCAGTACAATTGCTTCGACCCATTTGGAGACGTAGTCTACAACAACCATGATGTATATGTTTCCGAATGATGGAACAAAAGGTCCCATAAAATCAATACCCCACACATCGAATATCTCAACTTCCAAAATGTTTTGCAAAGGTCCTTCATTTCTCCTAGAAATATTCCCCGTTCTCTGGCACCTGTCACATTGAAGAGCAAAAAGATAAGCATCTTTAAAAAGAGAGGGCCAGAACAAACCTGATTGTAGGACTTTGGCTGCAGTTTTGTTTCCGCTGAAGTGTCCGCCATATGGTGATGAATGACAGTGTTGCAAAACACTGTTGACCTCCTCATGTGGAACACACCGTCTCAATAATTGATCAGCACAATGTTTGAACAAGTACGGCTCATCCCAGACATAGTGCTTAACTTCTTTGAAGAATTCTTCCTTTGCTGAGTTGTCAATTCCAACGGCCATTTTCCTGATACAATGAAGTTGACATAGTCAGCATACCAAGGGACATCCTACTGTTTTATGGCAAACAACTGTTCATCTAGAAAATTTTCTTTGATTGTCAGTTCTTTGCCAGCTGTTTCTCCATTATCAAGCCTCGATAGATGATCTGCCACCTGATTCTCTATCCCTTTCCTGTCTCGAATTTCCATGTCAAATTCTTGCAGAAGAAGTATCCAACAAATTAATCTGGGTTTGGCATCTTTCTTCGTGATCAAGTATTTGATTGCTGAATGATCTGTGTAGACCACCACTTTGAGACCCAGCAGATAGGAGCAGAATTTGTCAAAAGTGTACACAACTGCGAGCAACTCCTTTTCGGTGGTTGTATACTTGAGTTGAGCTTCATTCAAAGTTATGCTGGAGTAGTAAATGGTGTGGAAAATCTTTGCTTTGCGTTATCCCAAAACTGCACATACAGCAAAATCACTAGCATCACCCATCACTTCAAATGGAAGAGTCTAGTCTGGTGCTACAATGATGGGGGCAGAAATCAGCTTCTGTTTTAAGATCTCAAAAGCTTTATGGAATTCTTTGGTGAAGTTGAAAGGCACATCCTTCTCCAGAAGATTGCACAGAGGTTTAGCAATCTTGGAAAAGTCTTTGATAAATCTCCTATAAAAACCTGCATGTCCGAGAAAGCTCTGAATCCCTTTTACTGATGTCGGCAAAGGTAGTTTTTCAATTTTTTCAAAATTTTTTTTTGTCTACCTCGATTCCATTTTATAAGATCCGGTGTCCAAGAACAATGCCTTCCTGCACCATGAAGTGGCATTTCTCCCAGTTGAGTACCAGGTTGGTATCTTCACATCTTTGTAACATCTGTTCCAAATTTTGCAAGCAGTGGTCAAAAGAGTCTCCAAACACAGAAAAATCATCCATGAATACCTCCATACTCTGCTCAAGCATGTCTGAGAAGATGGCTATCATGCAACGCTGAAATGTGGCGGGTGCATTACATAATCCAAATGGCGTCCTGCGGAAAGCAAAAGTACCATAAGGATATGTAAATATGGTTTTCTCCTGATCTTCTAGGGCGATAGCAATCTGATTGTACCCTGAATATCCATCCAAAAAGCAATAGAACTCATGTCCCGCCAGTATGTCCAACATTTGATCAGTGAATGGCAACGGAAAATGGTCATTTCTCGTGGCTTTATTCAATTTTCAGTAGTCCATGCATACTCTCCATCCAGTCACTATTCTTATTGGAATTAGCTCGTTCTTTTCATTTGTGACTATATTGATTCCTTCTTTCTTTGGCACACACTGCATAAGACTCACCCAAGTACTGTCTGAGATGGGCTAAATGATGCCAGCATCCAACCATTTGAGGATTTCTTTCTTTACGACCTCCTTCATAAATGGATTGAGTCTTCGTTGATGCTCCACTGTGGGTTTGTACTCATCATTCATCAGAATCTTGTGCATGCAAAATGATGGACTATTGCCTCGAATGTCTGCTATAGTCCAGCCAATGGCTCTCTTGTGTTCTCGTAACACTCTTAGTAACTTTTCTTCCTGCTCTAATGTTAGTGAAGAAGAAATAATAACAGGTAATTCAGAAGAGTTTCCAAGAAATGCAAGCCTGAGATGGCTCGGAAGTAACTTCAGCTCCAGCTGTGGTGGTTCTTCAATCGAAGGCTTGATTCGATCTTTCTTTGGAAGTTCCAGACTTTCCACTTGTGGTGTCGATTTGAATCGAATGGTTTGTCAAGGTAGTTGATACATTCCAGGATTTCAGCATCTAGCTCGCTATCAGTCATGTTGGTGATGCAAGCTTCAAGTTAGTCTGTGGGAGTTGTATCAGTATCCTGAACGATACTATCAACAACATCAATTCTGAAACATTCTTCTTCTTTTTCATCACTCGGGAATTTCATGGCTTTGAAAACATTAAAGGTAACTTCTTGGTCTTGAACTTTCATGGTCAGTTCTCATTTTTGTACATCAATAACAGTTCGTCCTGTCGCCAAGAATGGTCTTCCAAGAATGATTTGTACATCTTTGTCTTCTTCCATGTCAAGGATAATGAAATCTGCAGGAAGAATGAGTTTATCGACTTTGACCAGTACATCTTCAACAACGCCTCTTGGAAATGCGAGAGTTCGATCAGCAAGTTGTAGTGAGACTGAGGTAGGCATTGCTTCTCCAATTTACAGTTTCCTATAAATAGAAAAAGGCATTAAATTAACACTTGCACCTAAGTCACATAAAGCCTTACCGATATAGTATTCTCCAATGGTGCATGGGACAGTGAAACTGCCAGGATCTTTCAACTTCGGGGGAAGTTTCCTCTGAATGAAGACACTACAATCTTCCGTCAATGCTACTGTCTCGTAATCTCCCAATCTCCATTTTCGTGACAGAATGTCTTTCATGAATTTGACATAGCTGGGCATTTCTTCTAAGGCTTCTGCGAATGGAATGTTGATATGCAGCTTTTTGAACACCTCACGGAATCGAGCAAAATGCTTGTCTAGCTTGTTTTTCTGAAGTTACTGTGGAAAAGGTGTAGGTGGAGTGATCTGATCTTTTTCTTTTTCCTTTGCTTATTTTTCCTCCATCCGTGGAACTGCATCTTTTGGAACTTCCTCAATTGTAGCCTTGATTCCAACATCTTTGTTGATTTCAGTACCGCTTTTCAAGGTGATGGCTTGACATTGCTCCTTCCCTCGGTTCCTTGGATTTGGTTCTGTGTTGCTGGGAAGATTACCTGGCGGTCTGTAACTCTGAGCATTGGCCAGTTGTCCGATTTAATTCTCCAGTGCTTTGATGGAAGCAGATTGGCTCTGAAACATAACATCGTTCTTTTTTAACTGAGCCAGCACTTCTGCTATTCCTGGTTCATTTGTCTGCTCCAGGCCTTTGTTCTATTGCTGGAATCCAGGTGTTGGATAGTTCTACTAATTGAATCCAGGTGGTGGATTGTTCTTTTGCCCTGAATTGTTGCTCCATGAAAAATTGGGATGATTCCTCCACCATGGGTTGTAGGTATTGGAATATAGATTGTTCCACTATCTGTTGAAATTGTTGACATAATTCACCGTCTCTTCAAGTTGGTTTGGTTTTGGTGCTCCTCCATATGGTGAACTTATGGATCCAGTGGTTAGAGTCTCCATGAATTTGCATATCTGATCCAGCTTGGCGTTGACTGCTGTATTGGCTCCAATTTCATAAATTCCTGTAATTCTTTGGATCATGCTCTTTTCTGTTGGCCACAAGGAATTATTGTTGGCCATTTCTTCGATTAGGTCCCAGGCTTGATCTTCTCCTTTTACCATTAAAGCTCCTCTAGTAGCAGCATCGATTGTGGTTCTCATCAGTCCAGAAAGTCCATTATAGAAAGTTTGGACTTGAAGCCAATTTGGAATTTCATGGTGATGACATTTCCGGAGCAAATATTTATACCTTTCCCAAGCTACGTAGAGAGTTACCGAGTCTTATTGTATAAAGGATGTGATGTCATTCCTCAGCTTTCCAGTTATGGCTGGTGGAAAGTACTTTGCAAGAAATTTATTGGCTAAAGTGTTCCAAGTTGTGATGGAACCTGCTGGTAGAGAATGTATCCAAGCTTTAGCTCTGTCCTTCAAGGAGTATGGAAAAACCCGCAATCTCATTGCTTCTTCAGATTCTCGGTTTTAATTGAAACTGCCACAAACTTCCAGAAAGTTGCTTATGTGGGTATTAGGATCTTCAGTTGCTTTCCCCCCAAACTGCATTGACTGTTGAATCATCTGAATGCATATTTTGATGTCACAAGCATTTGCTGGTAAATGAGGAATTACAATACTGGAAATGAAGTCGTCGACCACCGGAATGGTTATGTCTCGAATGGGTATTGGTGGTGCAACCTCCAAAGGTTCAGGTTCCATGTTGATAATTGCTTCTTGGCCTTCTCGCCTTTACCTTCTCAACTGTCTGATGGTTCTTTCAATTTATGGTCAAGCGGTCGGAGTTCAAAGCTTCTGGTTCATCTCATGTACTTTCTGAGAACCTGAAACACAAGAAAACAAAAACAATAAGTAAAAAGAAATTAGATACAAGTAACATATCTAACCCCAAAACTAATAGTGAAAGATAAATAAGTCCCCGACAACGGCGCCAAAAACTTGACCGGTGCGTAATCACACGCGTATAACACAAGTGCATGTATCGTTCAAGTAGTATAAAAGTATCGATCCCACGATGACTTAAAACCTTTTGTTATTAATTTATGAAGTTAAATATTTACAAGTATCTAATGGATTGGTTGTTTGATTGGGTGGTGACTTTAAAACTTAAAACAAGTAAATAAAATTGCTTGAAATTAGATTGGAGAAAATTCAAATTTATAAAACTATCCAGGGTTTTGAATCCTTCTAATATCGTTTTTAAAAGATGAAGTGGTTATCTTACGTTTGTGTAATATATTGGTCTATTAACCTGGAACACGAAATTATGTAAAAGTTTATTCCGATGGTTAAATACAAATACCAGTATAACCCAATTAATCATATTCCTATGTTAAACAAGTTATCTGAATTCATTAAGATTAAGTTCCAATTATGGCTACCCCCGCCCGACAGGTATATTCCTATCCTGTAAGGAAATCTATTAAAGGGTTATCTATCCTCAAGGAAGATCGTGGGCTATGAGTCTAAGGTCTTTAACCTAAACTCTCTTTTCCAAATTCATTTTAAGTTTACCGAATCAATCTTATTAATGGCCAGTTAACAAGATGCATTAAGACTAAAGCTCAATAAATAAACCTTTATATTACCCAAACCATAATTTAACCCATTATAAACCGGTGATATTGGACTGCATCACAACCCTAGATAACTGGTTTAGTTACGACACATATTTACGGGTAGTAGAAACTTAAATAAAAGAAAAGACATAAAGTAAATGCTGAAAAGTAAATTCTAAAAGTAAATGACAGAAAGTAAATGCTGAAAGTAAATTGCTGAAAAGTAAATGCTGAAAGTAAATTGCTGAAAAGTAAATAAAGTAAAAGTACAATAAAAGAAAATGATGAGGTAAAAGGATCCACTTTTATTACTTCTATTTTAGATATCTCCCTTAATATAATATATTAACTTTGCATGATAATTACCAACCAGCCATATAGGCGGTATCCAGATTAAGTCAAATTAATAATTAATTACCAACCAACCAATCAGGCGGTATCCAGTTTAGTCAGGTTAAAACCAATTTAAATAATTACCAACCGACCAATATGGCGGTATCCTCGTTAAGTCAGGTTTTAACTAGTTTATATATTATAATTAAAGGAGATTAATCTAAATATTAGTAATAAAAGTTTTACCTTTTACCTCAGCAAAGTGGAGTTACTTCCTCATTACTGAAAAGTAAGAACTGAAAATTAAAGAAAGAAAAGTACTGTGCGTAAAAGTAAATTGCGAAAAGTAAAAACTGAAAAGTAAATAATAGAAAGTGCGAAAGCGGAAATTAATTACTGAAAGCTGTAAATAAACAAACAAGATACAATCTTCTTAGTATTATTAAGGAATTCCTTAGAAGAAAGTATGAATTTACAAATGAAATGACTTGGTATTTATAGGCAAAATTTTGTCCCCATCAAATCATCCACCAAATCCATTATTAATTGCTCCACTAATTGCTCCACTAATTACTCCACCAAATCCATTATTAATTGCTCCACTAATTCCTCCACTAATTGCTATCATATTTGGTGGGAGTTTGACTATTTTTATTTATTTATTTGCTTTGAAAATGACTTTAATAATTACACATAACACACGTACGGATGTTTCATCAACATTTGATCAATGAATGGCAACAGAAAATGGTTCTTTCTCGTGGCTTTGTTCAGTTTTCGATAGTCCATGCATACTCTCCATCCAGTCACTGTTCTTGTTGGAATTAGCTCGTTCTTTTCATTTGTGACTACAGTGATTCCTCTTTTCTTTGGCACACACTGGATAGGACTCACCCAAGTACTGTCTGAGATGGGGTAAATGATGCCAGCATCCAACCATTTGATGATTTCTTTCTTTACGACCTCCTTCATAAATGGATTGAGTCTCCGTTGATGCTCTACTGTGGGTTTGTACTCATCATTCATCAGAATCTTGTGCATGCAAAATGATGGACTAATGCCTCGAATGTCTGCTATAGTCCAACCAATAGCTCTCTTGTGTTCTCGTAACACTCTTAGTAACTTTTCTTCCTGCACTAATGTTAGTGAAGAAGAAATAATAACAGGTAATTCAGAAGAGTTTCCTAGAAATGCAAGCCTGAGATGGCTCGGAAGTAACTTCAGCTCCAACTGTGGTGGTTCTTCAATAGAAGGCTTGATTCGATCTTTCTTTGGAAGTTCTAGACTTTCCACTTGTGGTGTCGATTTGAATCGGAATGGTTTGTCAAGGTAGTTGATACAATCCAGGATTTCAGCATCTAGCTCGCTGTCAGTCATGTTGGTGATGCAAGCTTCAAGTTAGTCTGTGGGAGTTGTATTAGTATCCTGAACGATACTATCAACAACATCAATTCTGAAACATTCTTCTGCTTTTTCATCACTCGGGAATTTCATGGCTTTGAAAACATTAAAGGTAACTTCTTGGTCTTGAACTTTCATGGTCAGTTCTCATTTTTGTACATCAATAACAGTTCGTCCTGTCGCCAAGAATGGTCTTCCAAGAATGATATGTACATATTTGTCTTCTTCCATGTCAAGGATAATGAAATCTGCAGGAAAAATGAGTTTATCGACTTTGACCAGCACATCTTCAACAACGCCTCTTGGAAATGCCAGCGTTCGATCAGCAAGTTGTAGTGAGACTGAGGTAGGCATTGCTTCTCCAATTTACAGTTTCCTATAAATAGAAAAAGGCATTAAATTAACACTGCACCTAAGTCACATAAAGCCTTACCGATATAGTGTTCTCCAATGGTGCATGGGATGAAACTGCCAGGATCTTTCAACTTCGGGGGAAGTTTCCTCTGAATGAAGACACTACATTCTTCCGTCAATGCTACTGTCTCGTAATCTCCCAATCTCCATTTTCGTGACAGAATGTCTTCATGAATTTGACATAGCTGGGCATTTCTTCTAAGGCTTCTGCGAATGGAATGTTGATATGCAGCTTTTTGAACACCTCACGGAATCGAGCAAAATGCTTGTCTAGCTTGTTTTTCTGAAGTTGCTGTGGAAAAGGTGTAGTGGAGTGATCTGATCTTTTTCTTTTTCCTTTGCTTATTTTTCCTCCATCCGTGGAACTGCATCTTTTGGAACTTCCTCAATTGTATCCTTGATTCCAACATCTTTGTTGATTTCAGTACCGCTTCAAGGTGATGGCTTGACATTGCTCCTTCCCTCGGTTCCTTGGATTTGGTTCTGTGTTGCTGGGAAGATTACCTGGCGGTCTGTAACTCTGAGCATTGGCCAGTTGTCCAATTTAATTCTCCAGTGCTTTGATGGAAGCAGATTGGCTCCGAAACATAACATCTTTCTTTTTTAGCTGAGCCAGCATTTCTGCTATTCCTGGTTCATTTGCCTGCTCCTGGCCTCTGTTCTGTTGCTGGAATCCAGGTGGTGGATAGTTCTGCAATTGGAATCCAGGTGGTGGATTGTTCTTTTGCCGTGAATTGTTGTTCCATGAAAAATTGGGATGATTCCTCCACCCTGGGTTGTAGGTGTTGGAATATAGATTGTTCCACTATCTGTTGAAATTGTTGACATAATTCACCATCTCTTCAAGTTGGTTTGGTTTTGATGCTCCTCCATATGGTGAACTTGTGGATCTAGTGGTAAGAGTCTCTATGAATTTGCATATCTGATCCAGCTTGGCGTTGACTACTGTATTGGCTCCAACTTCATAAATTCCTGCAATTCTTTGGATCATGCTCATTTCTATTGGCCACAAGGAATTATTATTGGCCATTTCTTCGATTAGGTCTCACGCTTGATCTTATCCCTTTTCCATTAAAGCTCCTCCAGCAGCAGCATCGATTGTGGTTCTCATCAGTCCAGAAAGTCCATTATAGAAAGTTTGGACTTGAAGCCATTTTGGAATCTCATGTTGATGACATTTCCGGAGCAAATCTTTGTACCTTTCCCAAGCTTCGTAGAGAGTTTCCGAGTCTTGTTGTACAAAGGATGTGATGTCATTCCTCAGCTTTCCAGTTCTAGCTGGTGGAAAGTACTTTGCAAGAAATTTATTGGCTAAAGTGTTCCAAGTTGTGATGGAACCTGTTGGTAGTGAATGTATCCAAGCTTTAGCTATGTCCTTCAAGGAGTATGGAAAAACCCGCAGTCTCATTACTTCTTCAGCTTCTCGGTTGTAATTGAAAGTGCCACAAACTTACATAAAGTTGCTGATGTGGGTATTAGAATCTTCAGTTGCTTTCCCCCCAAACTGCATTGACTGTTGAATCATCTGAATGCATGTTTTGATGTCACAAGCATTTGCTGGTAAATGAGGAAGTACAATACAGGAAATGAAGCCGTCGACCACCGGAATGGTTCTGTCTCGAATGGGTATTGGTGGTGCAACCTCCAAAGGTTCAGGTTCCATGTTGATAATTGCTTCTTGGCCTTCTCGCCTTTCCCTTCTCAACTGTCTGATGGTTCTTTCAATTTATGGGTCAAGCGGTCGGAGTTCAAAGCTTCTAGTTCATCTCATGTAGTTTCTGAGAACCTGAAACACAAGAAAACAAAAACAATAAGTAAAAAGAAATTAGATACAACTAACGTATCTAACCCCAAAACTAATAGTGAAAGATAAATAAGTCCCCGGCAACGGCGCCAAAAACTTTACCGGTGCGTAATCACACGCGTATAACACAAGTGCATGTATCGTTCAAGTAGTATAAAAGTATCGATCCCACATGACTTAAAACCTTTTGTTATTAATTTATGAAGTTAAATGTTTACAAGTATCTAATAGATTGGTTGTTTGATTGGGTGGTGACTTTAAAACTTAAAACAAGTAAATAAAATTGCTTGAAATTAGATTGAAGAAAATTCAAATTTATAAAACTATCCAGGGTTGTGAATCCTTCCAATATCTTTTTTTAAAAGATGAAGTGGTTATTTTACGTTTGTGTAATATATTGGTCTATTAACCTGGAACACGAAATTATGTAAAAGTCTATTCCGATGGTCAAATATAAATACCCAGTATAACCCAATTAATCATATTCATATGTTAAACAAGTTATCTGAATTCATTAAGATTAAGTTCCAATTATGGCTACCCCCGCCCGACAGGTATATTCCTATCCTGTAAGGAAATCTATTAAAGGGTTATCTATCCTCAAGGAAGATCGTGGGCTATTGAGTCTAAGGTCTTTAACCTAAACTCTCTTTTCCAAGTTCATTTTAAGTTTACCGAATCAATCTTATTAATGGCCAGTTAACAAGATGCATTAAGACTAAGGCTCAATAAATAAACCTTTATATTACCCAAACCATAATTTAACCCCTTATAAACCGGTGATATTGGACTTCATCACAACCCTAGATAACTGGTTTAGTTACGACACATATTTACGGGTAGTAGAAACTTAAATAAAAGAAAAGACATAAAGTAAATGCTTAAAAGTAAATTCTAAAAGTAAATAACGGAAAGTAAATGCTGAAAGTAAATTGCTGAAAAGTAAATGCTGAAAGTAAATTGCTGAAAAGTAAATGCTGAAAGTAAATTGCTGAAATGTAATTAGTAAAAGTACAATAAAAGAAAATGCTGAAGTAAAAGGATCCACTTTTATTACTTCTATTTTAGATATCTCCCTTAATATAATATATTAACTTTGCATGATAATTACCAACCAGCCATATAGGTGGTATCCAGATTAAGTCAAATTAATAATTAATTACCAACCGACCAATCAGGCGGTATCCAGTTTAGTTAGGTTAAAACCAATTTAAATAATTACCAACCGACCAATATGGCGGTATCCTCGTTAAGTCAGGTTTTAACTAGTTTATATATTATAATTAAAGGAGATTAATCTAAATATTAGTAATAAAAGTTTTACCTTTTACCTCAGCAAATGGGAGTTATTTCCTCATTACTGAAAAGTAAAAACTGAAAATTAAAGAAAGAAAAGTATTGTGCGTAAAAGTAAATTGCGGAAAGTAAAATCTGAAAAGTAAAGAAAAGGATGTGCGAAAACGGAAATTAATTACTGAAAGCTGTAAATAAACAAACAAGATACAATCTTCTTAGTCTTCTTAAGGAATTCCTTAGAAGAAAGTATGAATTTACAAATTAAATGGCTTGGTATTTATAGGCAAAAATTTTGCCCCATCAAATAACCCACCAAATCCATTTTTAATTGCTCCACTAATTGCTCCACCAAATCCATTATTAATTGCTCCACTAATTCCTCCACTAATTGCTATCATATTTGGTGGGAGTTTGACTATTTTTATTGATTTATTTATTTTCTTTGAAAATGACTTTAATAATTACATATAACACACTTACGGATGTTTCATCAATTTTTGTCATGCAATCTTCAGAATTCGAGATTATTTTGTTTTTCAAAGTTGTATCTCATTGAGTCTTCTTTAATCTGGAACTTGAATCAGCTCAATCCGATATCGGAGTAAAGAGTTATGCCCAAAATACGAAAGATGCGCAAAATTGGAATTTCCAAAACTGCACTTCGTTAAAACGCCCTTTCAAGTTTCCAATCTCCAAAATTAATATGTCAAGTCCAATATTTGCCCTTTTTTGACCCATATTTCATCCTAAATGATTTCATTGAGTCCTAATATTATTTTATCTACAAAATAAACTAAAACATATCAAAACGTTCATCAAACCCGAGAAACTAAACAAAATATTAAGTAAATGGGGCGGTAAATATTGATATATTTTCCACTCATCACACCCCAAAACCTAAAATTTTGCTAGTCCTCGAGCAAAACAATAAAATAAAATACAAGAAACAATTAAAATTAAACTAAGCCACTTTCGTAAGGATCACGGTTGCATTTAGCGTATGCAACAAGCCTTTAAACCCCTAGGTGTCCCTAGTGGACGAGTTGTAGTCTCGTGAGGGTTTACAGTGAGGATACCCACAAACGTCTTATAAAAGTAAAAAGATAGTAAAACCAATGCACACAAAAGCAAAAAGACAAGAGAAAATAGAATAAAAAAGTTAGTGACTAAACGGGTGAAACTTCTTATCTAAGTAAATAATTGTTTTGTTTCTTTCTAAATTACCGAATAAGTAAATTCTCTGATTATTTTTATCATTCTCCATATACACAGCCAAAAAAAATATTAATCAACTCATTTTTCCCACAATAGTCACAAGAGCAGTTGAAAAGAGAGTAATATTTTTGTCCTAAAGTTATATCAGAATTCACACATTTTTTTAAGCAATGGAATAATTTTTTTTTCTTGATTTTTGATTGAATTTTTTTTTTTTTATTTATTTATATACAATATCTTTCATCTATGTAGCGAGTGTTGGGTCGGTGACTCCCAAACCAGTTGGCTTTAGGGCACCAGGTGTTAAGACACCCCTAGAGACTTAATTACTCAGACTTTAGATATATATATTTTTGAAAAATCTTTGATCCAAGTAGCGAGCTTTGGGCCAGTGACTCCCAAACCAGTTGGCTTTAGGGCACTAGGTGTTAAAACACCCCCACAGACTTAATAACTCGGATCACAGATGTTTTGTTTTTTTGTTTTTTTTTTTTTTATAGATGCTTCCTCCAATTAAACTAGAGCACTGAATATTTCAAACTTTTAAATTACAGCTCATGTTTGTATGTTACCATGTATGCTGATAATACCTGTCAACTGAGCATATGAAGATTCATTTTAGTCAGTTTTATGGAGAATTCACAAATTAAATAATTTAAAAGGAAATAAACAAAAATTAACTTGTTCCGAAATAGGTTGAGATACGTCTCAGGAATGAAAATTCCTTACACAGCTATCTCACACCAATTTCACCTGATTAATCAAATAAAAACACAAAAATACAAAATATTTTTTTTGTAAAATTTTTCATTTTTTTTTCCAAAAAATTTTGACTAAAAATAAAACAATAAAAATAAGATACAATTTAACTATTCTCCTCCCCCCAAACCTAAATGAGACATTATCCCCAATGTCTTAAACAGTAGAAGAAGAGTTTAGAAAACCGTACTTGATTAGCTGAATTCTACATCTAAATGAAAAGTTAAAGGTTAAGATCCAGATTTATCCGACGCCTCTTACCACGATCATTATTGGACCAGTTTATCTTGGAAAGAATGGGGTCAATTTGAGGTTCAAAAGCTAAGATTTGGTCAATTAAATATGTGGCAGTTCTGGCAGTAAAGATGAGTTCTTTACAGGCTTTGACACGAACCCATTTCTCTGGGCATCATCAAGAAACACACAAAGAAAATCATAAAATCCATCAACATTGTACAGTCCAAGTGGTTTCTGGTGTATGTTCATGTTTGCCCAAGATAGTACTGTAAAAATTTCCTCCTTCGTGCCCAAGCCTCCTGACCGGCGCAAACACACACGTATAACGCAAACGCACGCATCGTTCAAGTAGTATAAAAATATCGATCCCACGAGGACTTAATACCTAAGCTATTAATTTTATGAGGTCAAATGATTACTAGTATCTAACAGGTTGTTTGATAGATTTGAAAAGGTGACGATTCTAAATTTAAAAATAAGTAAATAAAATTGTTCGAAAGTAGGTTTAAGAAAGTTCACTATTAAAAACTATCTAGAGTTGTGATTTCTTCCAATATCATTTTAAAGATGAAGTGATTATCTTAGAGTTGGGTAATATATTGATTTATTAATCAGGAACACTAAATTATGTAAAAGCCTCTTCCGATGGTCAGCTACAAATATCCAGTATAACCCAATTGAACCATATGTCTATGTCAACCAAATTACCTGGATTCATTAAGATTAAGTTCCAATTATGGCTACCCCCGCCCGATAGGTATATTCCTATCCAGTAAGGAAATCTATTAAAGGGTTATCTATCCTCAAGGAAGATCGTGGGCTATTGAGTCTAAGGTCTTAAACTTAAAATCCCTATGTCTAGTTCATTTTAAGTTTACCAGTTCAATTTTATTAATGGCCAGTTAATAAAAAGCATTAAGATTAAGACTCAATAAATAAACCTTTATATTACCCAAACTATAATTTAACCCCTTATAAACCGGTGATATTGGATTTCATCACAACCCCAGATAACTGGCTTAGTTACGACACATATTTACGGGTAGTAAAAATTTAAATAAAATAAAAGACATAAATTAAATTCTGAAAATTAAATACTGAAAAGTAAATTGCTAAAAAGTAAAAAAAAAAAGTAAAAAGTAAAAGTAAAAAGTAAAAAGTAAAAAGTAAAAAGTAAAAAAAAAGAAAAAGTAAATTACTGAGAGTAAATTGCTGAAAAGTAAATTACAGAAATCAAATAAAGTAAAAGTACATAAAAGAAAATGCTGGGGTTAGAGGATCAACTTTTATTACTACTATTTTAGATATCTCCCTTAATATAATATATTAACTTTGCGTGATAATTACCAACCAGCCATATAGGCGGTATCCTGATTAAGTCAAATTAATAATTAATTACCAACCGACCAACCAAGCGGTATCCATACTTAGTCAGGTTAAAACCAATTTATAATTAATTTCCAACCGGCCAATATAGCGGTATCCTCATTAAGTCAGATTTTAAATAGTTTATATTTTATATTTAAGGGAGATTAATCTAGATAGCAATAATAAAAGCTTTACCTTTTACCCCAGCAAAGGGGAGTTACCTCCTCATTGCTTGAAAAATAAAAACTGCAAAAGTAAAGAAAGAAAATGTTTGTGCGTAAAAGTAAATTGCGGAAAGTAAAAACTGAAAAGTAAAGAAAAGAAAGTGCGAAAGTGAAAATTAATTACTGAAAACTGAAAATAAACAAACTAGATACAATCTTCTTATTTATTCTTAAGGAATTTCAAAGAAGAAAGTATGAATTTTACAAATGAAATGGCTTGGTATTTATAGGCAAAATTTTGCCTATATCAAATCATCCATCAAATTCTCCACCAAATCCATTATTAATTTCTCCACTAATTACTCCACCAAATCCATAATTACTCCACTAATTGCTTATCTTGTTTGGTTTTGATTTTGATAATTTTTATTAATTATTTATTAATCTATATTTTGCTTTGAAAATGATTGATAATGACTTTAATAATTACACATCACACACTTCTAAATGGTTCATCAATTTCGGTCATGAACTCTTCAGAATTAGAAAATATTCTCTTTCAAAGTTGTAGATCTTTGAGTCTTATTTAATCTGACACTTGAATCAGCTCAATCCGATATCTGAGTAAAACGTTATGCCCAAAATACGACAGATGCGCAAAATTGGAATTCCCAAAACTGCACTTCGTCAAAACGCCTTTTCAAGTTTCCAATCTCCAAAATTAATATATCAAGTCCAATAATTGCCCTTATTTGACCCATATTTCATCCTAAATGATTTCATTGAGACCCGATATTATTTTATCTGCAAAATAAACTAAAACACAACAAAACATTCATCAAACCCGAGAAACTAAACAAAATATTAAGTTAAAGGGGCGGTAAATATTGATATATTTTCCGCTCATCACACCCCCAAACCTAACATTTTGCTAGTCCTCGAGCAAAACAACAAAATAAAAATAAAATTAAACTAAACTAAGCCACTTTCGTAGGGATCACGGTTGCATTTAGCATATGCAACAAGCCTTTAAACCCCTAGGTGTCCCTAGTGGACGAGTTATAGTCTCGTGAGGGCTTACAGCAACGATACCCACAAACGTTTTACAGAAGTAAAAAGATAATAAAACTAATGCACACAAAAGCAAAAAGACAAGCGAAAAGAGAATAAAGATGTTAGTGACTAATCAGGTGAAACTTCTACTCCAAGTTACTAGTTGTTTTGTTTTATTCTAAATTACCGAATAAGTAAATTCTCCGATTATTTTTACCATTCTTCATATACACAGCCAACAAAATATTAAACAACTCATTTTTGCCCACAACAGTCATAAGTGCAGTTGATAAGAGAGTAATATTTTTGTCCTAAAGTTCTATCAGATTTCACACCTTTTTGTAGCAATGGAATAAATTTTCTCATTTTTCTGAATTTTTTTCTTTGATTTTTCACTATTTTTTATTTATATACAATATCTTCCGTCTATGTAGCGAGTGTTGGGTCGGTGACTCCCAAACCAGTTGGCTTTAGGGCACCAGGTGTTAAGACACCCCTACGGACTTAATCACTCAGACTTCAGATATATATATTTTTGCAGCATCTTCGATCCATGTAACGAGCTTTGGGCCAGTGACTCCCAAACCAGTTGGCTTTAGGGCACTAGGTGTTAAAACACCCTTACAGACTTAATAACTCGGATCTCATACGTTTTTTTTTTTTTTTTTTTACTCCATTGCTTTTTGAGATGTTTCCTCCAATTAAACTAGAGCACTGAATATTACAAACTTTTCAATTTTAGCTCATGTCCGTATGTTACTATATATGTTGATAATATCTGTCAACTGAGCATATGAAGATCCATTTTAGTCCGTTTTAATGAGAATTCACAAATTAAATAATTCAAAATGAAATAAACAAAAATTAACTTGTTTCGAAATAGGTTTGAGATACGTCTCAGGAGTGGAAACTCATTACTCAGCTATCTCTTACCAATTTCACCTTTTTAGTCAAAACACAAAAACGCAAAATATTTTTGTAATTTTTTTGAAAATTTTTCAATTTTTTATTTTTATTTTTCAAAAAATTTTGGACTAAAAATAAAAATAACACACAAACTAAAAATAAGGTACTGATCAACTAATTCTCTCCCCCAAACCTAAATGAGACATTGTCCCCAATGTCTTAAACAGTAAAAGGAGAGTTAAGAAGGTCGTACCTGGTTAGCTGAAATCTACAGGAAATTAAAGGTTAAGATCCAGATTAATCCGACGCCTCTTACCACGATCGTCCTCGGACCAATTTATCTTTGAAAGGATAGGGTCAACTTGTGGTTCATAGGCTATGAGTTGGTCTATTAGATCCGGAGCAGTTCTGGCAGTAAAGAGGAGTTCTTTCATAGATTTTGACACGAACCCATTTCTCCGAGCATTATCAAGAAACACACAAAGAAAATCATAAAATCCATCAACGTTGAGCAGTCCAAGCGGTTTCTGGTGTATGTTCAGGTTCGCCCAAGATAATACTATAAAAATTTCCTCCAATGTACCCAAGCCACCTGGCAAAGCAATAAAAGCATCAGCACGGTTAATCATTTCTACCAGTCGTTCAGACATACCTGGCACGATCAGTTCCTCTCCGTTTGATGATCCAATAAGATTTTCCTCTGCCAAGGGTTTTGGGATGATTCCCAAAACGTGACTGCCTCCTTCCTGTACTGCCTTTGAAACGATCCCCATAAGTCCGAGATTTCCTCCGCCATATATTAAGTGCATATTCCTTGCAGCTAAGACTCGACCCAATTCTTGTGCTGCTTCTACGTATTGTGGTTTAGTTCCAACACTACTACCGCAAAACACACAGATGTTTTCAACTCGTCTTCTTGAAGTGGCTTCCATTTTTTATGTATTTCTTTCTCAACTCTGGATGCCTTCAAAAGTGCAATGACGGGCTGAATTTATAGTACCTGAAAAGGGTGAGTAAAAATAGCACAAGTATCTTCCAGAGGACGATTAGTAGCGAAATAATATCGTGATAGTCAAAAAGGTCTGGATCCTGTCTGAGAAAATAAAAGAAAACAACAAAACAAATCACAATTATTAAGAAAAGACAAAGAGATATAATATTTACAAGAAAAGTAACGGCTTGATTGACGTCTATGCGTCGGGGACTGTTGAGTTTCAATCAAGTCCCAAGGATCATCAATCATGCATAAAAACGAGTTGAATACAACCAAGGAGTAAGGCGGAATACATACTCACATTGATGGGTTTGATGCTAGGAAGAACAAGATGCGTTTTTTCTCCTCCATGAAGCTCGGCAATGGCTTCTTGATGAAGTGGACTTCACGATTTTGAGCTTTCTTCCTCCTTGTTCATTCGGCCATTGATGAACCACCATTGAAGCTCCAAGCTTCAACTCCAAAAACCAAATCCAAGCTCACAAATTCGTTTCCCTATCACCATAATAAAACCCTAGGTGTGTGCTAGCACTACTCTTCTTCCTTTGCTTCTCACAAATTCGGTGAAACCAGAAAATTTTGAAGCAAATCGGCAGTGAAGCCGTGAATAGAGGAAGGAGAAAAGAGAAGGAAAAGAGAAGTGCGTTTTTCTTGCATGTTGGAGAGAGAAGATAAAGCTTTTAATATATGTGTTTATAATATTTACCAAGTGTAGGCACTGCATTTTTACGCATAAGTCCCTATGATGAGTCTCATTTTGGAGACACTACCTTTTAAGTCACGGAGGTCACGGGAAACGGACATCGGAAGGGGAATTCAGAATAAACAAGTTCACTGTTTTCGTTGGTGCTACGTTCGTGTATACGTTCGAACGTCAAGCAGATTGCGGGCGTTCGTGCTGCGTTTGATGATGCGTTCGAACGGTGTCGGTAATTCTGGTTTTGCTGCTAGCCTCACATTAAGCCCAATTCACCCAAACCTTGGCCCACACGCCCAGCCCACTTAAAACACATATTTAACACATGGTGAAATCAAAACAAATCTAAAAATCACATACCAAATTAAATAAAATACTTACACAATTAAAGAAATTGCATGCCTAATCAAAATCAATCAACAACTAAATGCCTAATCTAACCAATCAAAATATATTCATACCAAGTTAAAATCAATCAACCAATATATTATTCCTAACTTAAAATATTGTATTCCTAAACCAAACCAAATCAAATCCCTCTTTAATTAGCCAAATCCATTTCCTTGTCAAGCCCAACCCTTTGCCTATAAAAAGAACCTTTCACCAACCTTCTCAAGGTGGTCCCTAGTCCTAGTCCCTAGTCCCTAGTCCCTGGTCCCTAGTCCCTAGTCCCTAGTCCCTAGCTCATAACAACACACAAGAAAATTACAGGAAGAAGACACCCAAAAAAATAGTAAGCAAAAGATAAAGAGGAAACGGCAGCGAAACCACAAGGAAACAATAGCAAAAGACGGAGAACGACGACTCAAAACAGCAAGACAACGAACGAGAACAGTGAACCAGTGAACCGGGAGAGTTGCGGAGCATCCACCCTTCCGACGATCGTGTACCGTACATCCGAGAGGTGATTTAAAAGGTTAGACCTGAGGGTACCTTTTCATTAGTTATATTCGTTTTTTTTTATTATTGAATTCTATTCGCATGAGAGTCGTTTATGGATGCATGTTGTGGCTTGAATGAAATGGAAGAGTGTCGTCTCTTGTGGTATATAGGATGGAAACCCAGACGTAAATTCCGTAGCCGAATCCGAATGGACGGTAGTGCGGTCTGTACTTGGGACACAACTCCACGTATCACTTGAGTAAACGGCACCTTCTCTTGCTTTGCGTTGCTTTGGTTTATTTATTTCTTGTCATTTAAATTCTGCATGTTGTTTATTCCCGTATGATACGATTGAGTGCATGGGCTTAGTAAGTGCGATGAAAGGTTCCCTAATTGGAGGGTTAAAATCCTTCACCACGATGCTCTGCCGCACCGATTGATGTGTGTTCGGTTGAATGCGAAATACGTTCAATCAGACATACTTAGTTGATATGGTCTTTATTTTCATATGTATGATTCAACCGAGTGCATGGGCTTAGTAAGTGCAATGTGAGATCCCCTATGGGGAGGGGCTAAAGCCCTTTACCACGAGACTTTACCGCGCGGTTGATGTGTGTTCGGTTGGATACAAGATACGTTCAATCGGGCACACTATGTTTAGTATTGTTGCTTTTCATTCTATGTATGCATGATTCAGTCGAGCGCATGGGCTTAGTACGTTGGTCTAAAGGTCCTCTCTTTGAGAGATCAAGAGCCTCAAAAGGCCACCTTTACGGCAGTACTTCGCCGCGCCCCTTTATTTTGTCGTTTATGTATTGCGTCCCATTTCATGCATCAGATATGTTCCCGTTCGAACGCGTTTACGAACGCAACTCTAACGCGCATGTATTTTGCCTTGTCATGCATCAGGTCTTATTTTTGTTCGAACGCGTTCACGAATGCCATACGAACGTGAGCATTCTGTTTCCTTTCCGTTCGAACGCGTTCTCGGACGCTACACGAACGCGAACCTTCTGTTTACCGTTCGAACGCGTTTACGAACGCTACACGAACGTGAACACACTGAACTGAGTCTGTCTTATCGTATTCACGCATAATTGGCTCTTGGTTGATCTTTCTTGTGTTATATAGCCAACCGTATTATTTGTGTTTTTGCATTTATCCATTATATGTGTTCTTGGGATTGTATTCAAGCATGATTAGGCTATTAGCATGTTATTGGTTAATAGGTTCATGAGATAGTACTCAAGCATGTTTATTCCATTGGTTGTGTCGTTTGCCTTGGTCTTGATTTAACGCATTACGATTCATATGCCTATGCCATGATGACTTTGGAGTATTATTTCTTGTGATATATCGGATGGAAACCCAGACATAAATTCCGTAGCCGATTCCGAATGGATGGTAATGCGGTCTGTACTTAGGATACAATTCCACGTATCACTTGGAAGAGTGCTCACATGTATGCTTGTGCGGATACTACGTATGCTTGTGTTTCCATGAATATGATATGCTGAATGAAGTTGTATGTTCATTGTTACTTTGAGGTATTTTGTTAGACATGTGTTATTAGATATGAGATATATGCGAAATGTATGTATGAGTGTTATTTTGTACCTATGAATATAGAAGCATGATATTCTTAGAAATAAGTGTTACTTAAGCCTGATTAAATTATTACATAAATCCTTTCATTACAAGTGACATGAGTAAGGGACCATTCCGAACCCAACGGTTTTGAGGTCTTCCCTTGCGAGGGGTGAGTGCGGCCTTAAATCTCATTTTCCCGGTTCACACCGGGTGGCGACTCCATTATTCTCCGGTTTAGTCCTCTGTTGGCTACTCCGTACTCCCAACTAGGCCGCGAGCCTAGGAACAGCATGTGCGCCCAGGTTCTGTTGTCTACAGTCTGGTGACTCCACTGGGGATAGAGAATTGGCCCCGAAATATTGTCTTGTAATGAGTGGATTTATGTTTTAATTGACCGTGTCTATAGTGGATAAAGTGAGGGTTTAATCAAGGGCACTTTGAGGCTAGGTAATGGTTTGGTGTCTTCCTTCACTCACTACCTTTCTAGAAGGAAAAGCTGTGAGGATACCTACATGGCCATCTACTCGTAGCCTTTGTGATGGACTAATTGGAGGACTCGTTGTTTTATTCCTGACAACAAGCGATAAGAGCCTAAGAGGCTTGGGTATTTAAGTGAGCCTCGCTCCACCTTCCCTCTGGGGGATCTAAAACGGGAAATCCATTTGACAGTCCGTCACACACCATAGCTCATTGGCACGTACCTTAGTGTATAAAAAGGGGTGCGCCCACTTGGTTGCTCGAACCATTGAGTGGGGAGACCTAGTTGTGGGCCATCCTTCGCCAGTGAGAGCCTTTGTCTATGCTCTTACTAACCCACCCATAGACCGGGTTGGCTAAAGTAACAATTATTTCCTTGGATATGTGCTTGTGGACCATCCTCATTTGGATGCAGTTGGACTATTGTCAGAAATGCGGGCTTGCTGGGCCATTTAAACTGGGGCAAGTTCGTACCTTATGACTATTAGGCCCAAAGTTTCTGAATGTTGATGGGCCATACTGTAGAAATTATTACGTTTGCATTATCTTTCTTCTATGCTTGTGTTTGGGAACATCGTCGTTTGGATCCGTTTGGACCATTTGCCATGGGATGTGGCTTGTTGTTGGCCATTATTTAAACGGACAAGAACGTATCTCATGACTATTGGGCCAAATGCGTCTAAGTGTTGATGGGCCACTTTGTACTTGTGTCGGAACATTACCATTGGCTTTAGTTGGGCTCCTGTCATAAGATGTGAACTCGTTGGGCCATTTAAACTGGGATGGGTTCACTCCTGTGACAATTAGCCCGAAAAATTCTAAAATGGTAACGGTCCGATTTGTATGAAAATTTTAATTGATTTAGTATATTATATATGTTACATGCATCCCATGCACCCCATGCATACATACATCATGCTAACCCTTGTGTTCTAAAAGCCATCATAGACTCCCGTTGGGTTAGGGAAAATGGAAGACTCACCAAAATACCGAGAACAGACATGAGTGAATCAGATACTGAGGTATCCCGAATAGATCAGTTGGAAAATGGTTTCGCCAAGATTACTGAACAGTTGCAAGCCTTGACTACTGCCATGACAAATATGGCTGTACCCCGTACCGGGGGAGATTCTGAGAATGTAAGGCGTGAGGAGCCTCCGAATGGGTTAGGGGATGATGTCCCCACTTTTGATGATGACATGGCAGAATATGCAACAGGCAAAGTGATTGGGTCTCAGGCAGAATTTCAGAAGCTCGGGATCAGGTTGAAATAGTTACCCGCAAAATGAGGGGTAAGAACGAGGATTTGCTAGATTATGAGGCAATGACCTTCGGAGAACAGCTGCCAGCTCAGTTTAAAATGCCCGACATGGCCAAGTTTAATGGGAACGGAGACCCGAGGGTCCATCTGCAGCAATATGTCTCAGTCATGAGTGCAACGGGCCTATCACAGCGCCAAGTCCAAAAGATGTTTGGGATGTCACTCGAGGGGGCACCTGTGGTTTGGTATCATAGCCTTGAGAAGAAGGTTAAGGAAGATTGGAAGGAACTAGCTGATGCTTTCTGAAGCAGTATGTTACAGACTTAGAGATTGACTTGTCACTCCGTGATTTGGAGAACACTAAGCAGAAGCCGGAAGAAAGCTTCAAGGAGTATGTAGACCGCTGGAGATGCCAGCTTCTGAAAATGCAGACTCGGCCCTCTGAGAAGGACCAGATTAAAATGATCATCAAGGGCACTAAGCCCTCGATCTATGGCAAGTTGAGGAGGATGACTTCAATGATTGCGGATTTCCGACAGTTGAGGGAAACTGTCATGGATATTGAGGAAGAAGAGGCTGAAAATAGAAGGTTTTATGGCCAGAATAGAAGAACTTTTGGGGGGCCTGCTGAGACCAAGCCCGCTACTGCCGAGGTCGCTACAGTCAAGAACCGGCATTTCTCTAACCTGGGGAGGCCATTATCTAAGGTACTTGAGAAGTTGAAGGGACAAGGACTCCTAAAACCCTTAGAGCCTAAACCACTTCCAGATCCTATACCACCCAACCTTAACCTAAGCTTGTATTGTCACTTCCATCAGAGGAGAGGCCACGAAACTGACAGCTGCACCCGCCTTAGGCATGAAATCCAAAACCTCATTGATGCTCACAAAATACCTGACCCAGAAAGAGAACAACCCAACGCATACAGAAATCCCATACCCAACTACATGATCAACTATGGCCTACCCGAAACCCTTGTCCTCCAAACTCTCAACCACTCACCTTCATTCATAGGAATAAAGGATGACAACGGTGGAGAACCATAGGCCAAGAAAGAAAGCAATGTTGCGAATGATGAAATCATCCCTCCTAGTTTATTTGATCATGCATTTTTAATATAGACATTGACTTGGTCTACATGTTCGAATCATTTTTCTTTAAATGATAATAAAGACATTATTTCGCTGAATCTCTCCTACAATATGAGTATGTTTGAGAAAAACATTCAACCTTGGCACTATGAAATTCAGTGATGTTTAAAACACGGGGAATCTTCAGGAACAACAACAGTACAGTCAGTTTTAGAAATGAATCAGTATAAGTTTGGGGATGAGTCCCAGGGCCGAGGCCCGCATCAGTATCAGCTTGGGGGCGAGGCCCATATCAGCATCAGTCTTGGGGCGAGGCCCATATCAGTATCAGTCTTGGGGCGAGGCCCATATCAGTATCAGTCTTGGGGCGAGGCCCATATCAGTATCAGTCTTGGGGCGAGGCCCATATCAGTATCAGTCTTGGGGCGAGGCCCATATCAGTATCAGTCTTGGGGCAAGGCCCATATCAGCTGTATCAGTCTGGGGGCGAGGCCCACATCAATATCAGCTTAGGGCAAAGCCCACATCATCCTGCGGCCGAGGCCCACATCAGTAGAATTTTGGAATGGATCCAGGGAATGAATCCCAGGGTCGAGGCCCACATCAGCAGAATTTTGGAATGAATCCGAGGGTCGAGACCCACATCAGCATCAATCTGGGGGCGAGGCCCATATCAGTAGCAGTTGGGGCCGAGGCCCACTTCAGCAATCATTTTGGGGATGAGTCCCGAGGGTCGACGCCCACATCAGCATCAATCTGGGGGCGAGGCCCATGTCAGTAGCAGTTAGGGCCGAGGCCCACTTCAGTATCAGCTTTGCCGGGTATGGCATTCTGGGGCCGAGGCCCACTTCAGTATCAGCTTTGCTGGGTATGGCATTCTAGGGGCAAGGCCCATATTACATCAGATCAGCATTGCCGGGTATGGCATTCTGGGGGCGAGGCCCGCATTACATCAGATCAGCATTGCCGGGTATGGCATTCTGGGGGCGAAGCCCGCATCATATCAGATCAGTTCTGCCGAGAATGACACTCCGAGAATGGAGATATAGTCCGGGAATGGACAGCTCGAGAATGAGCACGCCGAGAATGGCACTCCGAGAATGGAGATATAGTCCGGGAATGGACAGCTCGAGAATGAGCACGCCGAGAAAGGGCACTCCGAAAATGGAGCATGGTTCGAAAATGGACTACTTATCACATCTCGCCGAAAATGGCGCTCCAAAATGGAGCATGGTTGAAATGGACCATCACCTCATCACTTGCCGAAAAGGGCCTCCGAAAATGGAGCATGGTTCGAAAATGGACTACTTCCACATCTCGCCGAAGCGGCACTCCGAAAATGGAGCACAGTTCGGAAATGGACCAAGGAAGGCCTAACCCATCAGAATATAATACATATACATGCATACATGCATACATATCACATACATGCAATGTTTGTTTCGTGTTCGCAGGTTTATAGCAGCAAAGACCATCTCATCAAATAACGGTTCAAAAATGAGCCACAATCTACCACAACAGACGCCGGAAATGGCACTCCAAAATGGAGCACTCACAACAGACGCCGGAAATGGCACTCCAAAATGGAGCACTCACAACAGAGGCCGAAAATGGCGTTCCAAAATGGAACACACACATCAGATGCCAAAAATGGCGTTCCAAAATGGAACACACACAACAAATGCCGGAAATGGAGCTCCAAAATGGAGCACATACACAAAAAATGCCGAAAATGGCGCTCTAAAAATAGAGCACGGTTCGGGAATGAACCAGGGGTCGCAGCACCTCACCACCAAATCAACGCAACTCAACACATGGTAAGTCAAGTGGCAGCTAGCGAGCCAGGTAAGTAGAAATGCATTGCATAACTTTGATAGGATTGTCACTGTTGCACATTACACAAGTCCCATCAAAGTGGGGGCGACTGTAGGCACTGCATTTTTACGCATAAGTCCCTATGATGAGTCTCATTTTGGAGACACTACCTTTTAAGTCACGGAGGTCACGGGAAACGGACATCGGAAGGGGAAATTCAGAATAAACAAGGTTCACTGTTTTCGTTGGTGCTACGTTCGTGTATACGTTCGAACGTCAAGCAGATTGCGGGCGTTCGTGCTGCGTTCGATGATGCGTTCGAACGGTGTCGGTAATTCTGGTTTTGCTGCTAGCCTCACATTAAGCCCAATTCGCCCAAACCTTGGCCCACACGCCCAAGCCCACTTAAAACACATATTTAACACATGGTGAAATCAAAACAAATCTAAAAATCACATACCAAATTAAATAAAATACTTACACAAATTAAAAAATTGCATGCCTAATCAAAATCAATCAACAAACTAAATGCCTAATCTAAACCAATCAAATATAATCATACCAAGTTAAAATCAATCAACCAATATATTATTCCTAACTTAAAATATTGTATTCCTAAACCAAACCAAATCAAATCCCTCTTTAATTAGCCAAATCCCTTTCCTTGTCAAGCCCAACCCTTTGCCTATAAAAAGAACCTTTCACCAACCTTCTTAAAGGTGGTCCTAGTCCCTAGTCCCTGGTCCCTAGTCCCTAGTCCCTAGTCCCTAGCTCATACACAACACACAAGAAAATTACAGGAAGAAGACACCCAAAAAAACAGTAAGCAAAAGATAAAGAGGAAACGACAGCGAAACCACAAGGAAACAATAGCAAAAGACGGAGAACGACGACTCAAAACAGCAAGACAACGAACGAGAACAGTGAACCAGTGAACCGGGAGAGTTGCGGAGCATCCACCCTTCCGACGATCGTGTACCGTACATCCGAGAGGTGATTTAAAAGGTTAGACCTGAGGGTACCTTTTCATTAGTTTATATTCGTTTTTGTTATTATTATTGAATTCTATTCGCATGAGAGTCGTTTATGGATGCATGTTGTGGCTTGAATGAAATGGAAGAGTGTCGTCTCTTGTGGTATATAGGATGGAAACCCAGACGTAAATTCCGTAGCCGAATCCGAATGGACGGTAGTGCGGTCTGTACTTGGGACACAACTCCACGTATCACTTGAGTAAACAGCACCTTCTCTTGCTTTGCGTTGCTTTGGTTTATTTATTTCTTGTCATTTAAATTCTGCATGTTGTTTATTCCCGTATGATACGATCGAGTGCATGGGCTTAGTAAGTGCGATGAAAGGTTCCCTAATTGGAGGGTTAAAATCCTTCACCACGATGCTCTGCCGCACCAATTGATGTGTGTTCGGTTGAATGCGAAATACGTTCAATCGGACATACTTAGTTTGATATGATTGTCTTTATTTTCGTTATGTATGATTCAACCGAGTGCATGGGCTTAGTCAGTGCAATGTGAGATCCCCTATGGGGAGGGGCTAAAGCCCTTTACCACGAGACTTTGCCGCGCCGGTTGATGTGTGTTCGGTTGGATACAAGATACGTTCAATCGGGCACACTATGTTTAGTATTGTTGCTTTTCATTCTATGTATGCATGATTCAGTCGAGCGCATGGGCTTAGTACGTTGGTCTAAAGGTCCTCTATTGAGAGATCAAGAGCCCCAAAAGGCCACCTTTACGGAAGTACTTCGCCGCGCCCCTTTATTTTGTCGTTTATGTATTGCGTCCCATTTCATGCATCAGATCTGTTCCCGTTCAAACGTGTTTACGAACGCAACTCGAACGCGCATGTATTTTGCCTTGTCATGCATCAGGTCTTATTTTTGTTCGAACGCGTTCACGAACGCCATACGAACGTGAGCATTCTGTTTCCTTTCCGTTCGAACGCGTTCTCAGACGCTACACGAACGCGAACCTTCTGTTTACCGTTCGAACACGTTTACGAACGCTACACGAACGCGAACACACTGAACTGAGTCTGTCTTATCGTATTCACGCATAATTGCTTCTTGGTTGATCTTTCTTGTTATATAGCCAACCGTATTATTTGTGTTCTTGCATTTATCCATTCTATGTGTTCTTGGGATTGTATTCAAGCATGATTAGGCTGTTAGCATGTTATTTGGTTAATAGGTTCATGAGATAGTACTCAAGCATGTTTTTCCATTGGTTGCGTCGTTTGCCTTGGTCTTGATTTAACGCATTACGATTCATATGCCTATGCCATGATGACTTTGGAGTATTATTTCTTGTGATATATCGGATGGAAACCCAGACATAAATTCCGTAGCCGATTCCGAATGGACGGTAATGCGGTCTGTACTTGGGATACAATCCACGTATCACTTGGAAGAGTGCTCACATGTATGCTTGTGCGGATACTACGTATGCTTGTGTTTTCATGAATATGATATGCTGAATGAAGTTGTATGTTCATTGTTACTTTGAGGTATTTTGTTAGACATGTGTTATTAGATATGAGATATATGCGAAATGTATGTATGAGTGTTATTTTGTACCCATGAATATAGAATCATGATATTCTTAGAAATAAGTGTTACTTAAGCCTGATTAAATTATTACATAAATCCTTTCATTACAAGTGACATGAGTAAGGGACCATTCCGAACTCAACGGTTTGAGGTCTTCCCTTGCGAGGGGTGAGTGCGGCCTTAAATCTCATTTTCCCGGTTCACACCGGGTGGCGACTCCATTATTCTCCGGTTTAGTCCTCTGTTGGCTACTCCGTACTCCCAACTAGGCCGCAAGCCTAGGAACAGCATGCGTCGCCCAGGTTCTGTTGTCTACACCAAGTAAATTAAATAAAACATATATATACTTTAATTCAAAAGTCAAAAAGTAAAAAGCAAATTGTTGCTTTTTCAACTTCTACATCAATCACTCAAATCAAGTGACAACATGTCACATCACTCAAAGTGACATTTGATTTGACGATTGATGCGACTAGTGATATGACGCACGATTTGACTTGCGTGCCGCATTCGAATTCGAAATGCGAATGCGCTCGCAAATAATCCCGGGCTCGGGTTCGCTAATTCCAAATTAACGAATTTTCTGTCGCGTCGTAATTAAATGATTACGCCTAGCGAAATCACTATTCACATCGCTAACGAATTAATTCTAAATTAATTCGTTCGCCGAATTAAAATCCAATTTTAATTCCGCGTCGAAATCCAGTTTCGATTAATATATCGAATATATTAATTTTACCGATTAATTCCAAATTAATCGTTCTCTCTCTTTAACGATATTTTATCCGAGATAAAATATCTCCGTAATTAATCCCAGATTAATTTTCTCTCTCATCGAATTAATCCCAGATTAATTAAAGTGCGAGTCATACGTCATCGGTGAATCTTCAGGAACCGACCCATGAGATCTCCGGATATGTTGGCAGCAAATACGGTCGTCGGACTGTCCAAACACGTAAGTACCTTGTATTACGTTTATACCGATTTACAAGACAAGGTTGGCTTCTAACAAAGCGCCATGCCTACCCATACCCAATCTCCAGAAATATTCTTACAGGAATATATAGATCTGTATCAAGCGTAGTATACCGTAGTATTGTGTATATCAGCCCAGTATCGGATAGTCACGTGCCAGGGCTGGGGCTGGATAAGTGTCTGCCCCGTCCGAAGCACATGTCGGATGTCTGGTAACTAGTCTCTATAATCGGATATACATGACCTTGTCATAATATCCCGATGGCCGGCCAGCACTTAAGAGCACTAATACCGTATCCTGCGTGACATCATCTCCACTATAACTGAAGTGATACTTCCGTCTCGACATCACACCCAATACACTACGACTCTCTGATAAACCCAGAAGCAGTGTGTACGCAGAACCGGTTAAAGCCCTGTACACCAAGACCAAGGTCTACCGATTATCGCAAGTATTAGCGATGCAAGTCTCAGGTTAAGACTATACACACCTACCTTGATTTCGGCCTCCCATAGACACATAGTCATAATACCAATGGGATTCCGAGGGGTCTATCCAGAGCGAAGCTGTTTCCCGTACCATCGGTGAAACACAACCTCCTATCGCACTTGCATAAGTATCCAATACTTAAATATATGAGAACTATACCGTTGTGCCCTCACAACGCGCACAAGTGCAATACTAGCCTATTCCGCATTATCGATGTCCTGTCTCGATAATACTCCGGCTAGGGATATTTAATGATAATCCTCCGTGGACTGATACTGTCTCATATCATCTCAATCCAGGAACTAATCATATGGACCTCTCTTCATTTATACATATATGGTGATCTAATCACAAATGATGAGAGTGCAATTTCCTTATCACATAGTTAATTTGTACAACAACACCGTGATCTGTACAAATAGTGACGCTATGGGTCATATTATCCAACAATCTCCCACTTGGCACATAGCCAGTCACTCGAGTGTCCCACACCCGAACTATGTACGGTTCGCTCAAATTGCTGAGAAAAGATTTTCGTCAGCGGATTTGCTTAATTATCGTCTGACGCGATTTACACGATCATCACATCGCCACGATGTATGATCCGAACGAATCAGATGATATAGAAGTATATATCTGGATCATCGATGAGACCATTAATTCTTTAGCCTGTGCTGACAACTAGCTCAGCCGCTAACAGAACTATATCTAATCTAATTAGATTTATTTTCGATCCAAATGGCTTCTATTGCTGCCTCAGCTGCAGCAATAATCCGCATTTGTTGTTTATTCGGCAACAGTTATCTTGCTCGGAGTATTTCCAGCTTACTGTCCCGTTATTCAAACTTTATAGTACCGCAGTATTTACCGGTTTGGAAACTTGCAACAGTGATCCCAGTCACTTCAAGTTCTCCATCTCCATAGTTTAAGACAGCATCTTTAGTTCTCTCAGATACTAACAGATGTTCTTAATCTTCAATCCAGTGACTATCACTTGGATTGACCCGATTGTGACTCCATATGCTCGAAGCGTATGAGACACCAATACAAGTACATTCTAAATGTACAATTTCCCAGAGAGTGTTAACAACTCCAAATCTATCCCAGTAGATCTTTATTCCTTGAATAAAGGTGTTACTCCCTAGAATTCTACAGAGAATTTCTTATGAAAGCCAAGCTTTCACCAATGCTTTATGGAATTTCATTTCCAAGAAATGACATATTATCATTATTTTACATGACATTCATGTCAGTGCACTCCCACTAACCTCCTTATATACACAAGAATCATTTCGTTTTGAATTAAATCATACTCCATTATGATTACATCAAAACGACAATTCCTAGAACCTACGCTTGCTTCAATCCAAACATGGATCAAATAACCTGCGAACCTTGTTTGCTTGTTATTGTACGATAAAACCGACAGGATGTTATAAACATCCTCCGAAAGGTTTCCTTTTCAGGAAAGCAATTTTCCGTTAAGCTGTCATATTTCATAAATGAAATACACAGCTTTAGCAAGCATTATCCAAATGGATTTACAATGGCAACAGGTAAAAGGTTTCGTCGGAATCAACACAATGTTGATAACTCTACCTTTTCTTTACAAGCCTAGCTTAGTACGTTGGTATGTTGCCTTCCATGTATGTCTTCCTTGAAGACTTATAAAGTACCAATAGGCACAATGCCTTATGGTACATCAACTAGTATCCAAACTTGTTGATATACATGGAATCCATTTTGGACTCATGACACTTTGTCATAATAGGGAGTCGATACCTTGTATCACTACCTCATACGTAATCAGTTGGTATACCTTAAAAGATTAACATCTTTATGAGGTGAGATCAGAAACCCATACCCCAGGTTGTTTTCTGACTCTCTCTGATCTACGCGGTTCTTGTGTACTCGAAGATTAATGGTATAGGTTCATCATAGATGAACTATTTGTGTTCCATTAAGGACTTCGTGCCTTGAACAGTATTACTCCGATTTTCATCGAGTATCACTATCCTCCCACTGACCACTGCATATCGGTATTCCTCTCAGGAAAAACCGCATGGTGAGCAACAATCACATTGTTCTCTTGTGAGATATATAAGTACTATACTTATGGTTTCCCTTAGGATAACCTATATTGGCACTTATCCAATTTGGGTCTTTAGTTTGGTATCATCCAAACGTTATGCCTGGCATACCCAAATTATTAGGAATGAGAAACCTCGTTTCTTCCCTGTTCATATCCTATATGACATCTGTCAAACAGATTTATATGGAACCTTATTCTAAATAAGTTATTGCACTGTTAAAACTTATCCATTGAAGGAAATGGTAGCTCAGAGCGACTCATGATTAGCCTTATCATGTCTAACATGATTCGGTTAATCCGTTTGGAAACACCGTCACTTTGACGTGTTCCGGGAGGGTCCTCATTTGAAAGAATACTATACTCTTTCAAGTATATAAGAAACTTATTGCTTAAGTATTTTCCATTACGGTCTTACCGTGACGGTATAATACTATAGCCGATCTGTTTGTATATTTCGTGTCGAAACTCTAAAAGTTTCTGATTTGTGTTCTTCAAAAGAAACACATAACCATAACGTGATGCCACATCCGTTAAGGTCACGAAATATTCATGTTCACATCTAGCCTAGCTAGATATGGGCCCACTAACTTCACCATGAATAGGGCTAACAGATCGGTGGCTCTTACACTATTACCAAGTAAACAGTGTTTTAGGTACTTTACCTAACAACTAGATTCGTAGACTTTATTTGAATAGTCAAATCAGTCCTAGTACCCACTCTTCAAAAGTGTGGATATACGAGTCTTGTATAATTGTGTCCCAGACATCAATGCCACAAATAAGTCTCTATTGATCAAATCAATTTGAGCTATTTATTTGTCATTTTATATGTTTGAGATTTTATTTATATTCAAAATATAAATTCTGTTATTTACATCTAATGTATTTATCTCAGTATCATCTTTATATAATAAAACACTTAGTGTTCTAGAATATAAAGGTTTATCCACAATGGATTTACAATGATATAGAGATAATGTCTCTAGTCAAACTAGTTACATTATAACAGTTCCTAATTTAAGTGCACACCCGAAGGGTAGTTCCTAAACTTAGGTATCTACGGTCGAAACAGCGACTTTCGTCCCGTTTCCGATTCGCAGAGCAATCTCATCTTGAAGTCAGTATCCTGCTCAAAGCAGATTCTGAACATCAATATATATATTTTATGTACCACACTAAGTATTTAAAATCTAATTTCAATACTAGCTGTGAACATAACTAAGACAAACATTTTCAAAGTAAGAGCCTTGCCCTTTCTTTAATTCCTTCGTGTCTGCCATATCCAAATGGTAGTCACTTTGGGATATGTCAATTATCCTTTTCAATATTTCAGAAACCTTAGGCCAAGCCTTGGGTTTTTAGAATATCGAAACGATGTGCACCTCGTGCTACATGTCCAATTGCAAACTTTGACTTTATCTCCTCTAGAATAGTCAATTAATTCTCCAAGAATTATAAATTGCAATTTTAATTCTTCTTAAATCTAAAATTAGATTTATGACAAGTATATTAAATTAAGCACTAAAGTCATCATCATATAAATCTTCCAAAGATTTTATGCTCTACTTATTTTGCTTAATTTTAGGCTTAAGGTATAATAAGTTATTTTATCAAATAAAGTAACCTATTATTTATTCTCAATTTGAAAATTAAATCATTTAAAATATTTTAATCCCAGATTATATTTTAAATATCCAACTTTTCAATTTTATCTTGATTACAATAGTCCAACTATTTAATCAACGATTAGTGGTACTATATATATTATAATGATTATAATAGTCAAACTATATAATCAAATATAATCCAAATTAATTAACCTCAATTACATTGATTACTATAATCCAATTATAAAATCAACTGTAAACTGAAATTAATTAATTCAAATATATTGATTAATATAATCCAATTATATATAATCAAGTATAATACAGTCCAACTGTTTATTAAAACAACAATTTAAATATTAGTCCAACTAACATTTAATCTAATGACGAAATAATTTAAATGAGCGCGTATGGCGAGTAATTGAACGAGTATTGCAAATTCAATTCTTGCCTCCCACTATTTTTCGTCGAGCCTCTAACCCTCTGTCGAGTACTCGGGAAACCGTGTTTCCTAGTGGGCTAGGATCCCGTTAAATATCACACAATCTTGACTTTGGCCAACAAATTGTATGATAATTAACTAGGTAGATCTCGAAGATCAATTGGATCTCATCCAACTGCTAGATCCAGTAGGTGGACATCCAAGTCCCAAAATATATCTTATATATGCCTATACATCGAATGTATACCCTAACCTTTTTCCTCTGAATCAACTAGGCTTTGGCTTTGGCACAACAAACCTAGTGATCCCAGTCAAGCGCGGACCCATTGACATGGAAGCTTCGTAATCAATGTCTATGGACAAGAAGTGGTCTTGACTTTGGCCAACAAACCACAACTTGGACACGACACCGATATGGAACAAAGCCTCGTGATTAAAACACATCTTGACGGACAAGGGCTTGACTTTGGCCAACAACCCCTGCCAATCTCGGATCTTGAGTAAGAATCACTCAATGGAAGGAAAATAAACGCTTGATATTTAACGAGGGTTTTTCGCGTGCAAATTGACAACCAATTTATTATCTTTGTTAAGGTCTCATCATCATACACCCTTAAACATGCATTCTAAACACATAATAAAGCGCATATGTAAAATAATAATGATATGCGGATGGATATTTTACACATTGATCCTAGATCAAATCACTCACTTTCTCTCTCCCGCTAGCACTAATATTTCTTCTACCCGTTACACTACACTTCTAAAGAAACCTCATTTACATTGAGGGGAATAGGTGAGAAGAGAATACAAAGAAATAGGAGATAAGGCTGGACTCGCAGGTCCAATTAATAAATCAAATTTATTACAACAATTCTAAAATTGCCCCACCCGGCTAATATCCATCCGATATACATTATTCAAACATCACAACCATGTATTCATACAAGCATGTTATCAATCAATCAATCAAATTAATTAATCTTGATAATTAGTGATCATCCAATGTTCAAACAAAGATTTGATTTTGTTCGAGTCAAACTCGTATTGCGAACACGTACTCAAAGTACGATTTCTACGAATTAAAATAAATTACATAATTAAATCCAATTTAATACGCATTTAATTCTAATTCATTATTTAATTGAATTTAAATATTACACTTTATAAAATAAACCTTTACGACTTAAATTCCAAATTTAATCGTTACGGGTCTCAAAGCCCGATTAATATCCAATATTAATTTAATTAAAGTCCAATGGGCTTTTAATTAATTTCTTGAGGCGTGGACTTTTGGTCAACTCGGGTCAAACCCGCAACCAAAGTCCAATCCGGGAGTTACCCCATAAGCCCATAAATTAATTTAGGCCCATTAGGCCCAATTAAACGTTAAAGGTTTATTAGTCGCATTTGGGCCTTTTGGAAGCGGTTTTGGGCCTAATTGGATCCAACCAATTTTGGCCTAAACCAACTTTGTACAGCAAAGTCCAATAAACCAATAACAACTTAAAAAGCCCAAATCCAATTTTAAGGCCCATTTTAATTAAATTACAAAATCCAATTTTACAATTCAATTAACAAAGTGCATAGCATTATTAATTACCCAAATCAAAGTTTCCAAAACATCAAATATGTCCAATTAATCATGCTTATCATCAATTAATCATGTCCAACATAATTAAATCAAAATCAAACCCAATTAAAACATGCTAAAGTCTCGGCCATAAGGGGAAAAAAATGCCCAAATCAAATTCAATCCAATTGAACCCAATCAAACATAAATTCAACATCCCCAAATGATTTCTAAGTCATCCAATGAACAAAAAATCAAAAAAAACAAGACATTAGGGCCTTGCCAAATTCGGCCATCACAAGCAAATTGGGGAAAAATTATTCCAAACACTTTTCATCAAATTGATCTAATCAATCATCAATTAAACAACATTCAAGCATTCTAAATCATCCAATTTCATTAAACATGCTCAAAATCAAGTTTACCCAAATTTGTCATGCCCAAAATTTAGGGAAAAATGGATCCAACCAAATTTCATGAAATTGATTATGCACAACATCAATTCAACCTCATTCAAGCATACTATACTAAACAATTTAATCATTTGATGCTCAAATTGAGTTTACCCAAATTAAAGTTTTGGCCAACAATAAGCAAATTGGGGAAAATCAATCCAATCAATTTTTCTTCAAATTGATTACATATAACTCTAATTAAATCATATATAAGCATTCTTAATCAAACAATTTGTCAAAATCATGCTTAAATCAAAAAGCCCCAAATTTTGCTCAAGAACCCTAAATCGTTTTTATGCAACCAATAGCTCAAGATACCATTGTTGAGTTTCAATCAAGTCCCAATGATCATCAATCATGCATAAAAACGAGTTGAATACAACCAAGGAG
This sequence comes from Zanthoxylum bungeanum, assembly GCA_019454045.1. Lineage (NCBI taxonomy): Eukaryota > Viridiplantae > Streptophyta > Magnoliopsida > Sapindales > Rutaceae > Zanthoxylum > Zanthoxylum bungeanum. The sequence continues at coordinate 116,058 of SKCR01026497.1, forward strand.
TAAGGCGGAATACATACTCACATTGATGGGTTTGATGCTAGGAAGAACAAGATGCGTTTTTGCTCCTCTATGAAGCTCGGCAATGGCTTCTTGATGAAGTGGACTGCACGATTTTGAGCCTTCTTCCTCCTTGTTCATTCGGCCATTGATGAACCACCATTGAAGCTCCAAGCTTCAAGCTCCAAAAACCAAATCCAAGCTCACAAATTCGTTTCCCTATCACCATAATAAAACCCTAGGTGTGTGCTAGCACTACTCTTCTTCCTTTGCTTCTCACAAATTCGGTGAAACCAGAAAATTTTGAAGCAAATCGGCAGTGAAGCCGTGAATAGAGGAAGGAGAAAAGAGAGGGAAAAGAGAAGTGTGTTTTTCTTGCATGTTGGACAGAGAAGATAAAGCTTTTAATATGTGTTTATAATATTTACCAAGTAAATTAAATAAAACATATATATTACTTTAATTCAAAAGTCAAAAAGTAAAAAGCAAATTGTTGCTTTTTCAATTTCTACATCAATCACTCAAATCAAGTGACAACATGTCACATCACTCAAAGTGACATTTGATTTGACGATTGATGCGACTAGTGATATGACGCACGATTTGACTTGCGTGCCGCATTCGAATTCGAAATGCGAATGCGCTTGCAAATAATCCCGGGCTCGGGTTCGCTAATTCCAAATTAACGAATTTTCCGTCGCGTCGTAATTAAATGATTACGCCTAGCGAAATCACTATTCACGTCGCTAACGAATTAATTCTAAATTAATTCGTTCGCCCGAATTAAAATCCAATTTTAATTCCGCGTCGAAATCCAGTTTCGATTAATATATCGAATATATTAATTTTACCGATTAATTCCAAATTAATCGTTCTCTCTCTTTAACGATATTTTATCCGAGATAAAATATCTCCGTAATTAATCCCAGATTAATTTTCTCTCTCATCGAATTAATCCCAGATTAATTAAAGTGCGAGTCATACGTCATCGGTGAATCTTCAGGAACCGACCCATGAGATCCGGATATGTTGGCAGCAAATACGGTCGTCGGACTGTCCGAACACGTAAGTACCTTGTATTACGTTTATACCGATTTACAAGACAAGGTTGGCTTCTAGCAAAGCGCCATGCCTACCCAATTCTCCAGAAATATTCTTACAGGAATATATAGATCTATATCAAGCGTAGTATACCGTAGTATTGTGTATATCAGCCCAGTATCGGATAGTCACGTGCCAGGGCTGGGGTTGGATAAGTGTCTGCCCCGTCCGAAGCACATGTCGGATGTCTGGTAATAGTCTCTATAATCGGATATACATGACCTTGTCATAATATCCCGATGGCCGACCAGCACTTAAGAGCACTAATACCGTATCCTGCGTGACATCATCTCCACTATAACTGAAGTGATACTTCCGTCTCGACATCACACCCAATACACTACGACTCTCTGATAAACCCAGAAGCGGTGTACGCAGAACCGGTTAAAGCCCTGTACCACCAAGACCAAAGTCTACCGATTATCGCAAGTATTAGCGATGCAAGTCTCAGGTTAAGACTATAAACACCTACCTTGATTTCGGCCTCCCATAGACACATAGTCATAATACCAATGGGATTCCGAGGGGTCTATCCAGAGCGAAGCTGTTTCCCGTACATCGGGTGAAACACAACCTCCTATCGCACTTGCATAAGTATCCAATACTTAAATATATGAGAACTATGCCGTTGTGCCCTCACAACGCGCACAAGTGCAATACTAGCCTATTCCGCATTATCGATGTCCTGTCTCGATAATACTCCGGCTAGGGATATTTAATGATTAATCCTCTGTGGACTGATACTGTCTCATATCATCTCAATCCAGGAACTAATCATATGGACCTCTCTTCATTTATACATATATGGTGATCTAATCACAAATGATGAGAGTGCAATTTCCTTGTCACATAGTTAATTTGTACAACAACACCGTGATCTGTACAAATAGTGACGCTATGGGTCATATTATCCAACAGGGACAAGCTTCCCATCCAATTTTCTTATAAATTGGCAAACATGGTCTTTTGAGTCAGATTCCCGAGACTTAACAGTTGTCTTTCTTTTTGAAATTGTGTATGTAATTTGCGAAAGGCTATGTGAACATATCCACTGGGATGCGTCTCAAAAGTTGAAGATATATCATCTAAAGACTCCTTACTCAAGCCATCCCTAATGAATTTAATTTTGTCTTCACGATTATCAGACACCATTCCTAAAGAACGACAACGAATATTGCAATTCCAGCGTGCACATTTATAACAAACACACATTCTTTTGGCTCTTCTCTTTTTAGCATATGTGCTCTTTCCTAAGCCAGACAGATGTGAAATAAAAGAGTCAGAAGACTCACCTGGCAATCGGACTCGTGCTTCAATTACCCAACGAATGTCATTAGGAATACCTTTGATCATCAGTAGTCTCATCCGTTCCAAGCGAGCTTTGTAGACTTTCATCATAGATTTTTGAGGGAGAGAATGAAATTACTTGTGAAGATTTGCAAGAGCTTCTTCCATCTTGAAATGACTTAATCTGCAAAAACTAAACACACAAAATTAAATCACACCAAATCACAATATATACACAAATTGCATGGGTTGCCTCCCTGCGAGCACTAAGTTTAAAGTCGTCAGCCAGACTTGGCTTCTCGAACGTTAAGCTGGATCTGAAAGTGTAACACTTTCTTTTTGTCGCCCAAATGATTCTCCCCAGTAGTGCTTGACACGCTTGTTTTTAACCTTGAAAGTTTTATTAGCATCAGGATCATGTATCTCAACGGCTCTATTTGGTAAAACTTTGGTGATCACAAATGGACCTGACCACTGTGATTTTGGCTTCCATGGGAAGAATTTCACCTTTGATTTGTTTAACATTACCTTCTGCCCTGGTTCTAGTTGTATGCGCACTAACTTCTCATCATGTCTTTTCTTGCCCTTTTCTTTGTACAATTTGGCATCCTCAAAAGGTTGATTGTGAAATTCCTCCAATTCGTTGAGCTGATGGAACTTTTTCTCTTCTGTTGGTTGTAGTGTAAGAATTGGCTTCTTCAGTACAAAAGATGCTTTATCTTTAGGCTCCACAGGCAATTGACATGTTTTAAGTTTGTCAGTAGAACTTTGTCTTTCATCAGAGTTCTGAATGGTACTATGTATCACATCAAGTTTGAAACATTCCTCCTTCTTTTCATCATCTGGGAAATTCATGGCCTTGAAAACATTGAATGTTACTTCTTGGTCATGTACCCTCATGGTTAATTCTCCTTTTTGTACATCAATAATGGTTCGACCTGTAGCCAAGAATGGTCTCCCGAGGATGATTGGCACGTCTGCGTCTTCCTCTATATCAAGGACAATAAAATCTGCTGGGAAAATGAATTTGTCAACCTTGACCAACACATCCTCAACTACGCCTCTTGGAAATACGAGCGTTCTATCAGCAAGTTGTAGTGAGACTGAAGTTGGCATTGTTTCTCCAATCTGTAATTTCCTGAAAATAGAAAAAGACATCAAGTTAACACTCGCACCTAAATCACACAAAGCCTTACCAAAGTTATGTTCTCCTATAACGCAAGGAACAGTGAAACTGCCAGGATCTTTCAACTTCGGGGGAAGTTTCCTTTGAATGATGGCACTGTATTCTTCTGTTAATGCTACTGTCTCGTAATCTCCCAATCTCCATTTTCGTGAAAGAATATCTTTCATGAATTTGGCATATGTGGGCATTTGTTCCAACGCTTCTGCAAATGGAATATTGATATGCTGCTTTTTGAAGATCTCCAGGAACCGAGAAAACTTCTTGTCCAATTTGTTCTTCTGAAGACGTTGAGGAAAATGTGGAGGTGGAGTGATCTGTTCTTTTTTCCTTTGCTTTTTTTTCCTCCATCTGTTGCTTTGTTTCTTTTGGAACTTCCTCAGTAGCTGTTTTGGCTCCAACATCTTTGTTGATTTCAGTACCGCTTTTTAACATGATGGCATGACATTGCTCATTCCCCATGTTTCTTGGATTTGGCTCTGTGTTGCTAGGAAGGGTACCTGGCGGTCTTTAACTCTGAGCATTGGCCAGTTGTCCAATTTGATTCTCCAGTGCTTTGATGGAAGCTGATTGGCTCTGAAAGATAGCATCGTACTTTTTTAACTGAGCCAGCACTTCTGCTATTCCTGGTTTATTTGCCTGCTCCTGGCCTTTGTTCTGTTGCTGGAATCCAGGTGGTGGATAGTTCCGCTGTTGGCCTGAATTGTTGCTCCATGAAAAGTTAGAATGATTCCTCCACCCTGGGTTGTAGGTGTTGGAATAAGGATTGTTCCCTTGTGTGTTGAAATTGTTGACAAAATTCACTGTTTCTTTAAGTTGGTTTGACTCTGGTATTCCTCCATATGGTGAACTTGTGGATCCAGTGGTAAGAGTCTCCATGAATTTGCATATCTGATCTAGCTTGGCGTTGACTACTGTATTGGCTCCACTTTCATAAATTCCTGCAATTCTTTGGATCATGCTCCTTTCTGTTGGCCACAAGGAATTGTTGTTGGCCATTTCTTCGATTAGTTCCCAGGCTTGATCTTCTCCTTTTGCCATTAAAGCTCCTCCAGCAGGAACATCGATTGTGGTTCTCATTATTCCAGAAAGCCCATTATAGAATGTTTGGACTTGAAGCCATTTTGGAATCTCATGGTGAGGACATTTCCGGAGCAAATATTTGTACCTTTCCCAAGCTTCGTAGAGGGATTCTGAATCTTGTTGTACAAAGGATGTGATGTCATTCCTCAGTTTTCCGGTTCTGGCTGGTGGAAAGTACTTTGCAAGAAATTTGGTGGCTAAAGTGTTCCAAGTTGTGATAGAACCTGCTGGTAGTGAATGTAGCCAAGCTTTAGCTCTGTCCTTCAGGGAATATGGAAAAACTCGCAGTCTCATTGCTTCTTCTGATGCTCTGTTGTAGTTAAAAGTGCCGCAAACTTCCAGGAAGTTACTGATGTGGGCATTAGGATCTTCAGTTGCATTCCCCCCAAATTGAACTGACTGCTGAATCATTTGAATGCATGTTTTGATGTCACACGCATTTGCTGGTAAGGGAGGAAGTACAATACAGGAAATGAGTCTGTCAACCACCGGAATGGTTCTGTCTCGAATGGGAATTGGTGGTGCAACGTTCAAAGGTTCAGGTTCCATGTTGACTAAAGCTTCTTAGCCTTCTCGCATTTCCCTTATCAACTGTCTGATGGTTCTTTCAATTTCTGGGTCAAGCGGTCGTAGTTCAAAGCTTCTAGTTCGTCTCATGAAGTTTCTGAAAACCTGAAACACAAGAAAACAACGACAATAAGTAAAAAGAAATTAGATACAAGTAACGTGTCTAACCCCAAAATTAATAGTGAAAGATAAATAAGTCCCCAGCAACGGCGCCAAAAACTTGACCGGCGTAAACACACACGTATAACGCAAGCGCATGTATCGTTCAAGTAGTATAAAAATATCGATCCCACGAGGACTTAATACCTAAGCTATTAATTTTATGAGGTCAAATGATTACTAGTATCTAACAGGTTGTTTGATAGATTTGAAAAGGTGACGATTCTAAATTTAAAAATAAGTAAATAAAATTGATCGAAAGTAGGTTTAAGAAAGTTCACTATTAAAAACTATCTAGGGTTTTGATTTCTTCTAATATCATTTTAAAGATGAAGTGGTTATCTTAGAGTTGGGTAATATATTGATTTATTAACCTGGAACACTAAATTATGTAAAAGCCTCTTCCGATGGTCAACTACAAATATCCAGTATAACCCAATTGAACCATATGTCTATGTCAACCAAATTACTGGATTCATTAAGATTAAGTTCCAATTATGGCTACCCCCGCCCGACAGGTATATTCCTATCCTGTAAGGAAATCTATTATAGGGTTATCTATCCTCAAGGAAGATCATGGGCTATTGAGTCTAATGTCTTAAACTTAAAATCCCTATGTCTAGTTCATTTTAAGTTTACCAGTTCAATTTTATTAATGGCCAGTTAATAAAAAGCATTAAGATTAAAACTCAATAAATAAACCTTTATATTACCCAAACTATAATTTAACCCCTTATAACCGGTGAAATTGGATTTCATCACAACCCCAGATAACTGGCTTAGTTACGACACATATTTACGGGTAGTAAAAATTTAAATAAAATAAAAGACATAAAGTAAATTCTGAAAATTAAATATTGAAAAGTAAATTGCTAAAAAGTAAAAAAAAAAGTAAAAAGTAAAAAGTAAAAAGTAAAAAGTAAAAAGTAAAAAAAAAAGAAAAAGTAAATCACTGAGAGTAAATTGCTGAAAAGTAAATTACTGAAATTAAATAAAGTAAAAGTACAATAAATGAAAATGTTGGGGTTAGAGGATCAACTTTTATTACTACTATTTTAGATATCTCCCTTAATATAATATATTAACTTTGCGTGATAATTACCAACCAGCCATATAGGCGGTATCCTGATTAAGTCAAATTAATAATTAATTACCAATCGACCAACCAGGCGGTATCCATACTTAGTCAGGTTAAAACCAATTTATAATTAATTTCCAACCGGCCAATATAGCGGTATCCTCATTAAGTCAGATTTTAAATCGTTTATATTTTATATTTAAGGGAGATTAATCTAGATAGCAATAATAAAAGCTTTACCTTTTACCCCAGCAAAGGGGAGTTACCTCCTCATTGCTTGAAAAATAAAAAGTGCAAAAGTAAAGAAAGAAAATGTTTGTGCGTAAAAGTAAATTACGGAAAGTAAAAACTGAAAAGTAAAGAAAAGAAAGTGCGAAAGTGAAAATTAATTACTGAAAACTGAAAATAAACAAACTAGATACAATCTTCTTATTTATTCTTAAGGAATTTCAAAGAAGAAAGTATGAATTTTACAAATGAAATGACTTGGTATTTATAGGCAAAATTTTGCCTATATCAAATCATCCATCAAATTCTCCACCAAATCCATTATTAATTTCTCCACTAATTACTCCACCAAATCCATAATTGCTCCACTAATTTCTTATCTTGTTTGGTTTTGATTTGATAATTTTTATTAATTATTTATTAATCTATATTTTTCTTTGAAAATGATTGATAATGACTTTAATAATTACACATCACACACTTCTGGATGGTTCATCAATTTCGGTCATGACCTCTTCAGAATTAGAAAATATTTTCTCTTTCAAAGTTGTAGATCTTTGAGTCTTATTTAATCTGGCACTTGAATCAGCTCAATCCAATATCTGAGTAAAACGTTATGCCCAAAATACGACAGATGCGCAAAACTGGAATTCCCAAAACTGCACTTCGTCAAAACGCCTTTTCAAGTTTCCAATCTCCAAAATTAATATATCAAGTCCAATAATTGCCTTATTTGACCCATATTTCATCCTAAATGATTTCATTGAGACCCGATATTATTTTATCTGCAAAATAAACTAAAACACATCAAAACGTTCATCAAACCCGAGAAACTAAACAAAATATTAAGTTAAAGGGGCGGTAAATATTGATATATTTTCCGCTCATCACCTCCTAGCAAAGCAATAAAAGCATCAGCACGGTTAATCATCTCTACCAGTCGTTCAGACATACCTGGCACGATTAGTATGTCAAGTCCTTTCAAGTTTCCAAAACTTGAAAAACTGCACTTCGTTAAAACGCACTTTCAAGTTTCCAATCTCCAAAATTAATATGTCAAGTCCAATATTTGCCCTTATTTGACCCATATTTCGTCCTAAATGATTTCATTGAGTCCTAATATTATTTTATCTGCAAAATAAACTAAAACATATCAAAACGTTCATCAAACCTGAGAAACTAAACAAAATATTAAGTAAAAGGGGCGGTAAATATTGATATATTTTTCGCTCATCACACCCCAAAACCTAAAATTTTGTTAGTCCTCGAGCAAAACATTAAAATAAAATACAAGAAACAATTAAAATTAAACTAAGCCACTTTCGTAGGGATCACAGTTGCATTTAGCGTATGCAACAAGCCTTTAAACCCCTAGGTGTCCATAGTGGACGAGTTGTAGTCTCGTGAGGGTTTACAGCGAGGATACCCAAAAACGTCTTATAAAAGTAAAAAGATAGTAAAACTAATGCACACAAAAGCAAAAAGACAAGAGAAAATAGAATAAAAAAGTTAGTGACTAAACGGGTGAAACTTCTTATCTAAGTAAATAATTGTTTTGTTTCTTTCTAAATTACAGAATAAGTAAATTCTCTGATTATTTTTATCATTCTCCATATACACAACCAAAAAAATATTAATCAACTCATTTTGCCCACAATAGTCACAAGTGCAGTTGAAAAGAGAGTAATATTTTTGTCCTAAAGTTATATCAGAATTCACACATTTTTTTAAGCAATGGAATAATTTTTTTTTCTTGATTTTTGATTGAATTTTTTATTTATTTATTTATATACAATATCTTCCATCTATGTAGCGAGTGTTGGGTCGGTGGCTCCCAAACCAGTTGGCTTTAGGGCACCAGGTGTTAAGACACCTATACAGACTTAATTACTCAGACTTTAGATATATATATTTTTGCAACATCTTTGATCCATGTAGCGAGCTTTGGGCCAGTGACTCCCAAACCAGTTGGCTTTAGGGCACTAGGTGTTAAAACACCCCCACAGACTTAATAACTCGGATAACAGATGTTTTTTTTTTTTTTACTCCATCATTTTTTATAGATGCTTCCTCCAATTAAACTAGAGCACTAAATATTTCAAACTTTTAAATTACAGCTCATGTTTGTATGATACCATGTATGCTGATAATACCTGTCAACTGAGCATATGGAGATTCATTTTAGTCAGTTTTATGGAGAATTCACAAATTAAATAATTTAAAAGGAAATAAACAAAAATTAAATTGTTCCAAAATAGGTTGAGATACGTCTCAGGAATGGAAATTCCTTACACAGCTATCTCACACTAATTTCACCTGATTAATCGAATAAAAACACAAAAATACAAAATATTTTTTTTTGGTTTTTTTGTAAAATTTTTCAAATTTGTTTTTTTTCAAAAAATTTTGACTAAAAATAAAACAATAAAAATAAGATACAATTTAACTATTCTCCTCCCCCCAAACCTAAATGAGACATTGTCCCCAATGTCTTAAACAGTAGAAGAAGAGTTTAGAAAACCGTACTTGATTAGCTAAAATTCTACATCTAAATGAAAAGTTAAAGGTTAAGATCCAGATTTATCCGACGCCTCTTACCACGATCATTATTGGACCAGTTTATCTTGGAAAGAATGGGGTCAATTTGAGGTTCAAAAGCTAAGATTTGGTCAATTAAATCTGGGACAGTTCTGGCAGTAAAGAGGAGTTCTTTTACAGGCTTTGACACGAACCCATTTCTCTGGGCATCATCAAGAAACACACAAAGAAAATCATAAAATCCATCAACATTGTACAGTCCAAGTGGTTTCTGGTGTATGTTCAAGTTTTCCCAAGATAGTACTGTAAAAATTTCCTCCTTCGTGCCCAAGCCTCCTAACAAAGCAATAAAAGCACCAGCACGGTTAATCATCTCTACCAGTCGTTCAGACATACCTGGCACGATTAGTATGTCAAGTCCTTTCAAGTTTCCAAAACTTGAAAACTGCACTTCGTTAAAACGCCGTTTCAAGTTTCTAATCTCCAAAATTAATATGTCAAGTCCAATATTTGCCCTTATTTGACCCATATTTCGTCCTAAATGATTTCATTGAGTCCCAATATTATTTTATATGCAAAATAAACTAAAACATATAAAAACATTCATCAAACCCGATAAACTAAACAAAATATTAAGTAAAATGGGCGGTAAATATTGATATATTTTCCGCTCATCATCTTCCAAGACTTCATCAGGTCCAGTCGACGGGAACACTGCCCAATTGACTTGTGATGGAGTCAAGTTCAGTTCATGGACCTTTTTCTGGCCCACACGACATGTAGACTCGGTTTGGTCCATCTTCGATACCAAATGAGTGAATGTCTTCCTGGCCTTCATCAGGTCCAGTCGACGGGAACACTCCCCAATTGACTCGTGATAGAGTCAAGTTCAGTTCATGGACCTTATTATGGTCCACACGACATGTAGACTCGGTTTGGTCCATCTTCGATACCAAACGAGTGAATGTCTTCCTAGCCTTCATCAGGTCCATTCAACGGGAACACTCCCCAATTGACTCGTGATGGAGTCAAGTTCAGTTAATGGACCTTCTTCTGGTCCAGAAGACATGTAGACACAGTTTGGTCCATATTCGAAACCAAATGAGTGAATGTCTTTTTGGCCTTCATAAGGTCCAGTCGACAAGAACACTCCCCAATTGACTCGTGATGGTGTCAAGTTCACTTCTTAGACCTTATTCTGGTCCACACGACATGTAGACTCGGTTTGGTCCATCTTCGATACCAAATAAGTGAATGTCTTTATGGCCTTCATCAGGTCCAGTCGACGTGAACACTCCCCAATTGACTCGTGATGGAGTCAAGTTCAGTTCATGTACCTTCTTCTAGTCCAGACGACATGTAGACTCGGCTTAGTCTCTATTCGGTACCAAACGAATTTGAAATCCTGGCCTTCATCAGGTCTAATCGACGAATACACTCCCCACTTAACTTGTGATGGAGTATGATCGGGGACAACGCCCAACTCGATCAAACTGGGGACATCCCCCTAACTCCTGACTAGTCAAATTCAAGACCGTATGCGACATTGAAGACGCTCGATCGTGGTTCGGTTTGGGTAACGAAGACTTTCCTGGTTTTGTTCAGACGACACGACCAACAAATACTCTCCAAGCCAATGACTCCTTGACTTAGAGAGTATGGGACAAACTATACGGGCCAAATTTGGTCCAAGGGCAATTTTGACCTTTTGCTTCATACCTAATATTGAACGCACCCCAGACTCCCCAACATAAGATCCAGGCCCAAGTTGCTATTTCAAACCCACACACTAAAGGAAGCCCCGTGTTTAGTATATATAGGCCCGGAGATTCACGGGCCCACTCCCAGTAAATTACCCCACATCCAAACCATAACCAAGACCCACCATACGCCAACCCATGAAACGCTTAAACTCATAAACACCCTCATAACCCAGCCGTTTTCAGTCTTCAATGGGCAAGCATAACTACCCCTCATGAATCGGCCGTTACCAACATCCAATGGATGAACCATCAAACGCAGTAAATACCCACGTCTCCCGAAATATGAATATAAGAGAATGAAGTCCATGAGAAGAAGGGGCATCACAACTCTCATTGCTCAATAGTCTTCTTTCCAGAGCTTTCATCATATCTTACCTATCGCCCTCACGGCAGCTCACGTGGATCAAGGTCATCTCTGACCTGACTCCTCCTCCTACGCCATTGATAGCTCATCTCCACCACTGACTTGGGCGTCGGAGTACCTACGACTTCCACCACACCGGTGGGTAGAACCTCCATGCTCACTCTACCTCTTGTTTTACCGGATCGCTAGTGCCCCCTCTCAACAAATTCTCTATTATGGACCTCGGGCGAAAACCAGCGTCTATAATTACTAAGTAATAAAAACGATTTTATTACTCAGGATTGTAGAAAATATATTCTATCAAATGGAATACAATATTCTATTAAATAGAATAAATGATAAACTTATACTCGTACCTCCAGGGCGCAAGTACTATCGATCATATAACCATTATACAAAAGAAAGATTCAAATCTCAAACATTTCAAGATTCGAATTTTCTACTTATACATATCGTATATGTAATTATAGAAACTCATGGAACCTTAATTAAAATGATAAATCAGTGTTACTGGAGCATATTCCCAACAATATTGAAACTAATTCGGTAATCACTCAATATCAAATGAATCAAATCATATATAAGATTCGATTATTCCCACTTACCAATTCCATTAGCGATGGAATCATATTGAGTAAGAATCATAGTCGATCAATAACCTTAGAACTAATTGCCATAAATTCATATGTTTGATCATATCAAATATCTTTGAACAGTTCAAAGACTCATAATGAATTTTTAAAGATACAATTTTCAAAACTTCATATCAAATATCTTTTAACCAGTCAAAATATTCTATCCGCGTTTTATCAAAAACACGTAACTAAGTCATGATGATTCATTGTCTAAGTTACGAAGTAAAGAAAACTACCTTAAGCAATTTACAACTCATTAAATTACATACATCCAATGTATCAGATTAATAAATTTTCTGGTCCAATGACAATCATTAGTTAAATGAGATTTAATCACCTTTTCGAATACAATATTAATTAAATGGATAATGATATGTGGTGTGATCTTGTATCAAACCATCCTTTACCATATGGAATAAGCATCTCATGCTTAAGTGATAAAATCTCATAAAATAATATTCTAAGTTATTTACTTAACCGAATATTTTTCTTAATGTTTATCAATTCGTCAATGACACTACTAGTCATTTTAAAATATGTAACAACTGTTTACAGAGAACAAGTTCTGATATCAAATATCGAAACAATCATTCAATAATATTTTATATAACTAGACGAGAGATCTGATATCCAATATCTATAGTTGTCTTATTATGAAAATCGATATTTTCTATACGCAACTATACACATCTTCTTTCTTTAGCTTTATTATTTACCTTCAACTATTTACAACATTTACAAATAATTGAAAAGCAAACAGTGTCTGACATGTGACCTCTGAATGTCTCTAAAGCTAAGAAACGTCATTATCAGATAAACAAATATCTAATGGGGTTTTCTTAATGCCAGTGAAGAATCTCGAGACATGAACCAATTTTTGTCTATCTTTACTACATAAGAAACTATTTTGTCTAGAATGATTATATCATAGTTTATTCTAATCTAGAACCTATTCTAGAAATCTGCAACCATAATTGAAGTTACAAAACATATATAAAATATGCATGCAATGGATAAAAGTTGAATTCTATCTAAATAATAGAATAAGGAAAATACATAAGCGACAATTTTCATAATATTACACACTACATTGGTTATGGATTTTGATCTTAGCAATGCCTCCCACTACTGTACGTAATACAGTAATCCCCAATAGGAAATGAGAATTCAATAATTAAATCGAATTCCATAATGGGAAGTGGACCCCATAAATATGCCACGACTCATAGCTTTGGCACGTTATCGCCTAGGTATATTCACGGGTAGACAACTCATTGTCAATCACACTCGCTGTGACTCCTGATTTTGTCCTGATCGTTTCTCATTGTGATAGCTTTGGCACGTTCACAAGAGGTGTATCTGTTGGATAATATGACCCATAGCGTCACTATTTGTACAGATCATAGTGTTGTTGTACAAATTAACTATGTGACAAGGAAATTGCACTCTCATCATTTGTGATTAGATCACCTTAGATATATAAATGAAGAGAGGTCCATATGATTAGTTCCTGGATTGAGATGATATGAGACAGTATCAGTCCACGAAGGATTAATCATTAAATATCCCTAGTCGTAGTATTATCGAGACTGGACATCGATAATGCGGAATAGGCTAGTATTGCACTTGTGCGCATTGTGAGGGCACAACAACATAGTTCTCATATATTTGGGTATTGGATACTCATGCAAGTGCGATAGGAGGTTGTGTTTCACCGATGGTACGGGAAACAGCTTCGCTCTGGATTAGACCCCTCGGAATCCCATTGGTATTATGACTATGTGTCTATGGGAGTCCGACATCAGGGTAGGTGTGTATGGTCTTAACCTGAGACTTACACCGCTAATGCTTACGACAATCAATATACTTTAGTTGAGGTCGTCTAGGACTCTAACCGGTTCTGTGTACGCCAATGCTGGGTATATTGAGAATCGTAGAGTATTGGGTGTGATGTCTGTTGGTTAATTCTAAGGTCCCAAGATCAAATCAAGACATGAAATAATGCGTGAATACACCAATGAAGATAGCGGAATACTTACATTGATCGGTTGAGTCGATTTGAAGACGAATCTAATCCAAAAACGCACTGCCTTGCTCACGCCACTGCAACCAGTCCATGCTCACTGTCTTGGCAGTTTCGGTCTCAAAACGAAGCTCCAAACTCCTTCGGATGAGTCCCGCCTCATGGGTGAACCTCCCTACCACCTTCGCAAGACTCGTAGTGTGCTAGCACTTGCGGTTTTCACCATGAAAACCCAACTCTTGGCTTCCCTTGCTCACGGTTTTGGCTTCCAAAACCAGTCCCAATCTTTCATTTTGGGCGTGAGAGAAGAGAGAATTTTGAGAGAGATAAAATTGTGTATTAAGTTAAAATGATTTACCAAAATCAATTTATATTTATGCCATAATATTTATTAAATTAATAATAAAATTATGACACAAAACATGCAATGGCTTAGAGTGTGTAAACACTCAATTTCCATGCAATAACATTGAGTGCATTGTACACTATCTACATGCAATGACATTGAGTGCAATGTACACAATCTACATGCAAAGCATTAGAATGACATGTGTCATGTGGGCCCCACACGTTTCCAAATGAAAGTGGGCCCACGTGCACTCACGCGTTCGGGTTCGATATTTCCGAAATACCGAGCTTACTTCGCGACGTTAATTCAATCGAATTTAAATAAATAATTGCGCCTAGCGAAATTATTATTTACGTCGCTAACGAATTAATTCTAAATTAACTCGTTTACCGAATTAAAATCTGATTTTAATTCCGCGTCGAAATCTAATTTCGTCTAATATATCGAATATATTAATATATCGATTATTCCGAATTAATCGTTCTCTCTCTTTAGAAGACATTTTATCCCGGATAAAACATCTCCGTTATTAATCCTAGATTAATTTTCTCTCTCTTCTATTATAATCCCAGATTATTTAAGAGTGCGAGTTGTGCGTCATCGGTGGATTATCGGGAAGCGACCCATGAGATCCCCGGATAATCTGGCAGTAAATACGGTCGTCGGAGTATCCGAATCACGTACGTACCAAGTACTACGTTCTACCGATTTACGAGACAAGGTCGACTCCTAGCAAAGTACCAAGTCTACCCAATTCTCCGGACATATCCATTTAAGAATATTAAGATCTGTATCAAGCGTAGTATACTAATGTATTGTGTATATCAGCCCAGTATCGGATAATCACGTGCTAGGCCTGGGGCTGGATAAGTGTCTGCCCCGTACGAAGCACATGTCGGATGTCTGGTAACTAGTCTCTATAATCGGATATACATGACCTTGTCATAATATCCCGATGGCCGCGCAGCACTCAAGAGCACTAATACCGTATCCTGCGTGACATCATCTCCAATATGACTGAAGTGATACTTCCATCTTGACATCACACCCAATACTCTACGACTCTCTGATAAACCCAGAAGTGGTGTACTCAGAACCCGTTTAAAGTCCCCTACCACCAAGACCAAAGTTTATCGATTATCGTAAGTATTAGCGATGTAAGTCTCAGGTTAAGACCATACACACCTACCTTGATTTCGGCCTCCCATAGACACATAGTCATAATACCAATGGGATTCCGAGGGGTCTATCCAGAGCGAAGTTGTTTCCCGTACCGTCGGTGAAACACGACCTCCTATCGCACTTGCATAAGTATCCAATACTTAATATATGAGAACTATGCCGTTGTGCCCTCACAAACGCGCACAAGTGCAATACTAGCCTATTCGCATTATCGATGTCCAGTCTCGATATACTACGGCTAGGGATATTTAATGATTAAACCTTCGGGGACTGATACTGTCTCATATCATTCTCAGTCCAGGTACTAATCATAGGGACCTCTCTTCATTTATATATCTATGGTGATCTAATCACAAATGATGAGAGTGCAATTTCCTTGTCACATAGTTAATTTGCTACAACAACACAATGATCTGTGCAAATAGTGACGCTATGGGTCATTTTGTCAACAATGTCAAGATGGAAGTATCACTCCAGTCATAGTGGAGATGATGTCACGCAGGAT
>SKCR01026498.1:0-124137 GCA_019454045.1 Zanthoxylum bungeanum
TGTACATCACTCTTCTTGTGTAGATACACCCCAACAAAATGGGTAGCATAGAGAAAAAATAAACACCTTGTGGTTGTAAGGTTTTATCTAGGTCCCAAGATCAAACAAGACATGAAATACATGTGTGAATACATCAACGGAGGTAGCGGAATACTCACATCGATCGGTTGAGACGATTTGAAGACGAACAAATCCCAAAATGCTCACTGGTTTGGCGCCACTGCTGTGCAGTTCACTGCCCTCCAAATCAGATTTTTGAGCTGCGAAAATGAGCTCCAAGATTGCGTCAAACGGATCCCGGCTCATGGGTGAACCTCCCTACCACCTTAGCATGTCTCGTAGTGTGCTAGCACTTGCGGTTTTTGCCACAAAACCCCAACTCTTGCTTCCCTTATTCACGCCATTTTGGCTTCCAAAACCAGTGAGTACTTCTCACTTTGGGCGTGACTTTGAAGGAGAGAAATGAGAGAGAAGAATGTTGTGTATTGGTTGGTAAAGCATTTTCCAAAAATGCCTTTATATATTTTCCAAGAAAAATACTAAAAACAATTACTAATTGATTAATTAAAATCAAAAGTAAATGCTTTATACCCACCAAATACTATTCCACCTACTTACATCAACTATTCATTGTCACTTTAATAAAGTGATGTAAGTCTTTCAATCAATCAATCACATCAATCAATCACATCACTCAAAGTGACATTTGATTTGACGCTTGATGTGACGAATGATTTGACGCTTGATGTGACTTGCGTTGCCGCACTCAAATTCGAAATACGAATGCGCTCACAATCACACTCGGGCTCGGGTTCGCTAATTCCTAATTAGCGATTTTTCCGTCGCGTCGTAATTAAATGATTACGCCTAGCGAATTCACTATTCACGTCGCTAACGAATTAATTCTAAATTAATTCGTTCGCCCGAATTAAAATCTAATTTTAATTCCGCGTCGAAATCTAATTTCATTTAATATATCGAATATATTAATTTCTTGATTAATTCCAAATTAATCATTATCTCTCTCTAGACGATATTTTATCATAGATAAAATATCTCTGTAATTAATCCTAGATTAATTTTCTCTCTCTACTATATAATCCCAGATTATTTAAGAGTGCGAGTTATGCGTCATCGGTGGATTATCGGGAAGCGACCCATGAGATCCCCGGATAAGTTGGCAGTAAATGCGGTCGTCGGAGTATCCGAATCACGTACGTACCAAGTACTACGTTCTACCGATTTACGAGACAAGGTCGACTCCTAGCAAAGCACCAAGTCTACCCAATTCTCCGGACATATCCTTTTAAGAATATTTAAGATCTTTATCAAGCGTAGTATACCAAGTATTGCGTATATCGGCCCAGTATCGGATAGTCACGTGCTAGGCCTGGGGCTGGATATGTGTCTGCCCCGTACGAAGCACATGTCGGATGTCTGGTAACTAGTCTCTATAATCGGATATACATGACCTTGTCATAATATCCTGATGGCCGGTCAGCACTTAAGAGCACTAATACCGTATCCTACGTGACATCATCTCCACTATGACTGGAGTGATACTTCCGTCTTGACATCACACCCAATACTCTACGATTCTCAATATACCCAGCATTGGCGTACACAGAACATGTCACAGCCCTGGACGACCTCAACTAAAGTATATTGATTGTCGTAAGCATTAGCGGTGTAAGTCTCAAGTTAAGACCAAATACACCTACCCTGATGTCGGACTCCCATAGACACATAGTCATAATACCAATGGGATTCCGAGGGGTCTATCCAGAGCGAAGCTGTTTCCCGTACCATCGGTGAAACACAACCTCCTATCGCACTTGCATGAGTATCCAATACCCAAATATATGAGAACTATGTCGTTGTGCCCTCACAACGCGCACAAGTGCAATACTAGCCTATTCCGCATTATCGATGTCCAGTCTCGATAATACTACGACTAGGGATATTTAATGATTAATCCTTCGCGGACTGATACTGTCTCATATCATTCTCAATCCAGGAACTAATCATATGGACCTCTCTTCATTTATACATCTATGGTGATTTAATCACAAATGATGAGAGTGCAATTTCCTTGTCACATAGTTAATTTGTACAACAACACTATGATCTGTACAAATAGTGACGCTATGGGTCATATTATCCAACAGTGGTAACGAGAGCTATAATGTTCACCAATGGGGTTCCAAAATCTCTCTGGGGGGAGGCAGTCCTTACAGCTACTTATCTTATCAATAGAATGCCATCAAGGGTTTTAAATTTTAAAGCACCACTTGATATTCTTAAAGAAATGTATCCATCATCCAAAATATTTTGTTCTCTTCCACCTAAAGTTTTTGGGTGTGTTGCATTTGTTCATATACATAACCATAACAGAGGGAAATTAGATCCAAGAGCTCTCAGATGTGTTTTTTTAGGTTATTCTCCTACTCAAAAGGGTTACAAATGCTATCGTTCTCCAACTAAAACCTTCTTTGTGTCAATGGACGTTACTTTCTTTGAAAACACCTCATTCTTTCCAAAACTACCTCTTCAGGGGGAGAATATTCAAGGTGAAGATTATTTTTGGAATAATTGTTCTACTTTAACTCTAGAAGTTCCTATCGTTATTAAGTCTCTCATTGCCTCCGAGTTCATTATTCCTCCAGCACATGCTATTCCAAAACCATCAACTGTCCAAGGACCATCTATTGTTCATAAGTCTCATGTGGGTCAATCTCATGCTCCATCTACCATTTGTAGTTCTCAACCTTCACCTCCAGATCCTATCACCCCACTTACATGTGTACAAGATGGAAACCTTGAACTAAAGGTTTACTCAAGAAGGAACAAGTCACAACTTCCTCAGCATTTTCAATCACCTCAACTTGTCACAGAGACTCTAGAAAACACAGATAAGTCTAATGCTTCTTAAAATCACCTTGATTTTACTAATTTTTATGATCTTGATGTTCCAATTGCCCATAGGAAAGGTATTAGATCTTGTACTATGCATCATATTTCTAATTTCATTTCCTACCAAAAGTTATCTCCATAATTTAGAGCCTTTACTACTAATTTGTCTTCTTATGACCCTATTCCAAAGACTATACATGAAGGTCTTATCATTCAAAATGGAAAGAGGCTGTTCATGCAGAAATGAAGGCGTTGGAAAAAATTGATACATGGAACCTTGTCGATCTTCCACCAGGAAAAAGGCCAGTCGGATGTAAATGGGTATTTACAATCAAACATCAGGCTGATGGGACAGTTGAGAGATATAAGGCGAGACTTGTTGCAAAATGATACACACAGACTTACGGATTTGACTATCAAGAAACCTTTGCTCCTGTAGCCAAGATGAACTCGATTCGAGTTCTATTATCTCTTGCAGCAAATCTAGACTGGCATCTTGAGCAACTTGATGTAAAAAATGCATTCTTGCACGAGGATTTAGAAGAGGAGGTGTACATGGAGTTGCCGCCTGGTTTTCATGATATGTTTGGCAGAAAAAAGGTGTGCAAGTTGAAAAAGTCATTGTATGAACTAAAACATTCACCTCGCGCTTGGTTTGAGAAGTGCGCTAGAGCAATTCGGTGATTTGAGTATACTCAAAGTCAAGGTGACCATACTTTTTTATTTAAGCACTCTAAAGATGGGAAGATCATTGCTTTGATTGTTTATGTGGATGACATCATTATTACTGGCAATGATTTTGAAGAAATAAGAAGACTTAAAAGAATGCTCGCTGAAGAATTTAAGATTAAGGATTTGGGAAAATTGAGATACTTTTTGGGAATAGAGGTTGCAAGATCAAGTAAATGAATATTTCTCTCACAAAAGAAATATGTTCTAGACCTTCTCCAAGAGGCTGGTATGTTAGGCTGCAAACCATCAGATACTCCGATTGACCAGAATCAAAATTTGGAACCACCAGATATTCTGATTGATTCTAATCAAAATTTGGGGGCTACAATTAAGAGTGATCCAGTTGACAAGGGTCAATACCAAATATTGGTAAGAGTGATCCAGTTGACAAGGGTCAATACCAAATATTGGTAAGAGTGATCCAGTTAACAAGGGTTAATACCAAAGATTGGTAGGAAAATTGACATACTTGTCTCATACTAGGTCAGATATTGCATTTGCTGTTAGTGCAGTGAGTCAATTTATGCATTCCCCATATGAAGTACATAAAGAGACAGTTTTGAAAATTATAAGATATTTGAAAGGCACCTTTGGAAAACGTTTACTCTTCTCAAAGAATTACCATCTTCAAGTAGAGGGATATACAAATATTGATTGGGCAGGTTCAAGTATAGACAAAAGGTCCACATCTGGATATTGCACGTTTATTGGAGGAAATCCCGTCACTTGGAGAAGTAAAAAATAATCAGTAGTAACTCGATCTAGTGCCGAGGCTGAGTTCAGATCAATGGCTCAAAGAATTTGTGAATTGATGTGGTTGAAGACATTACTGAAGGAATTGAAGGTTGCTCGAATAGATACAATGAAACTCTATTGTGACAACAAAGTTGTTATTAGCATTGCTCATAATCTAGTTCAACATGACATGACTAAACATGTTGAAGTGGATAGACAGTTTACCAAGGAGAAAATAGAAGATGGTCAAATCTATATTCCATTTGTTACCAGCAAAGAACAGTTAACAGATATATTTACCAAAGGGCTACTAAGACCTAATTTTCTTTCATGGGTCAGCAAGCTGGGAATGATAGATATCTTTGAACCAGCTGGGGGGGAGTGTGGAATATAATTGTAAGAGTGATTGTAGGAGGTTATGTTAGAATTTCTAAGATATGATTGTGTAATCCCCTAGATATGATTGCACAATCATTGTAATTATGAGTAGATTAAGATTCCATATTTATCTTAGTCTTATGCCTATATAAAGCCATATTTCTTGCATAGTTTGAATTATTCTAATAAAGAATATTCAGTTTTCTCAACAAATTTTTTTTTCATAAGTCTTAGGCAATTGTTAGAGAGTCTAAAGTTTTCCAAGTGAAAGAGTTTACACCATTGTCCTAGTTCAAGTTCGTATAGAAAAGAGTATCTCTTCTATAAGAAGAAACCAAGATTCCTGGCAGAACATTAGCAATAAGAAATTCGTAGTGCACCGAGGCGGGCTAATAAGTTATTAAGGACATAGGAAAAACTCGACTTGGTAATTTAAATCCGTCATCTTCTACATTTCCAGGTTTTTCTATGCCTATGCATTAATGGTTAATTCATTGTTACTTATTGGTTTTTATTGAATAATGCATGTTTAAAGTGGTAAATAACATATCCCGCCCAACAAACTCATCTTGTATTACTTGCAGCTTTTGTTCATTAGATGGTGCAAGTAAAAGTAGCTCTTGTTTTCCCTTCCAAGTGATAAGCGGAAATTTCAATGTGCATGCAAAGGAAGATATATTCTTCATGTACATTGCATGCGATCGCTTACTGATGGAACTCCATAAAAGACACTTGATTTACTATATATCAGTTACCTTATGTCTCGTTTTGCGCAAGCATGAAGGTGGACTTCTCAATTTTTTACACTCTAAATATGTCACTTTAAAGATGAGGTTTTGTGGTTCGAGTTCTAGCAAATCATGGTCCAAGATCCTGATGAAATAAATTTGTTGCTAAATTTTGATATTCCAACATCAAATAAATTTCGATGCTCTGAGATATTTCTTTTAATTCATCTATTTGTTGCTAAATTTTTAGATTGTGTTTTCAGATATTGTAATAATTATGCTTGCTGGGAGCTTTGTTGGCTTTGCATGTTCTCGCTCTCTGCATTATCAGTTCTACTCTTGGTATGTAAGCTGTACATAATACTTATTTTTTTTTTATTAATTTTTTTTTTTTTTTTTGTGATTGATTTGGTAGCATAATTGTGCTGCTTATAGTTTCAAAAGTTGTTTTCTTCACTTGAACCAACTTTAGCAGGCCAAACTGTATTTTCAATTGGAAGAGCAAAAATATTCAAAGTTTGGACTAAATGCAAA
This sequence comes from Zanthoxylum bungeanum, assembly GCA_019454045.1. Classification (NCBI taxonomy): domain Eukaryota; kingdom Viridiplantae; phylum Streptophyta; class Magnoliopsida; order Sapindales; family Rutaceae; genus Zanthoxylum; species Zanthoxylum bungeanum. Next base: position 6,021 of record SKCR01026498.1, read on the forward strand.
TCCATTTTGTGATGCTGTGTGATATAAATTCCGGACTTCGATATTATATAGCATGAACTGTATTTTAGCATGTCTTACCTTTTTCCTTAAGAAGAACGTGTATTATTTGGTAGCGTTTGTCAATTTTAATGTCTTGTGACTAAGTGTCTATCATTCATTTTAATTACTATTTCATCCTGCCACTAGCTTTCATGGCATCCATTGTTGTCATAATATGATATAAACAAATTACAATTAAAAGTTAAGGATCAGTCCTTAAATGGAGCTGGATGTCTTCTCAAGCAGGTATTTCTATAGCTTGCCTTATCTACTGTGGCGAACATCTTTTCCTACATTGCTTTGGTAATTCCTCGTACTTTACTCATTTGATGAATCTGGCATCAGTATTTCTGTAACTTCTGATAATTGTTCTACTCTTGTTTGAGTCGTGTTGTGTAGATTGATTTTGTTTATTGGGGTGCAATTATGCTGGAATGTCTATCCTTCAAACATATATTCATCTCTTCTACTACAGTGTCTCCACATAGTCATACTGTGTGGATTATGGTCTGCTCCACCGGAATATTGACTGCGATTTTGTATAACACACAATTATGTATTGTATTAGTATAAAAATATTGATCCCACGAGAAATTGCTATTAATGTTTAATACTAAAGTTTTATCAATCCTAACTTTATTTAGGCTAGTGTTTATAAAGAGATAACTATTAATAAAGAAAGTAAAGTAAAATGAAAATAAACAATAAGCACAAGAAAATATTAAGATAAGAGGAACCTATAATCACAACTTCCCTATAATATTCTCTTAAATTAATCTCATATATTTATAACTAATCAACTATAATGAATTATTTGTAGGCATCAGGAAACGCCTTAGGCACTGCGATCGACCATGACAATTTTTTCTGTCCTCACCCTCATTTGCTGAATCTGACCAGCCCCTGATCTGATGTTGTGCTTATATTTTTAACAATATTTCAACCCTGGAACAGCCCCCGAACAGCCCTCGTGCATGGAGTGAACCAAGCTCCTTTGCGTTTAAGCCCTGCGTCGCGACGCGTGGTTATTTGCGTTGCAACGCTCATTGTAAGAATTTTGTGTCTGGATTTTCTTCATGAGTGTGTCGCGATGCGAAAGAGTGTGCGTTGTGACACGATTGTCTCCGATTGACTTCAAATTACTGGTATTGTTCCATTTCAGACATATTGTCCAAGAACATGGCATCATGCTTTCAAAAAAGAAAAGTCTTATCGGTCAAAACTCGATTGACTTCAAATTACTGGTCACGTGAATTATTATTATTATTATTTTTCTTTAAAAAATATGAGGTGGACAACCCCAAATGCATTTTTTATTTTTTAACTCTCATTTGAACGCTGCGTTTTGAAATCACTTATTTTAATTTTAAATACACACTATATATTAATTTCTCTTTGGTTTTTTGGTGTGCGAATGAAACCATTTATAATCACATTATGACTTGGCTAAAAAAATAGACACTTAACCATATATTTAATTGACCATCATTTTGTAATTGTAGGAAAAAAACACACACTAAACCACACACTTAATTGACACTAAAAATTAATTCTTCTTTAGTTTATTGTTTCCTAAACTTCGATCCACTAGATGAGATGGGAAACCGTATAAATGAGTTGGAGCAGAGCATCAATGATCTAAGAGCAGATATTGGAGTGGAGGGTTCTCCATCTCCATTGACTTGAATTACTTCATGTTGACAGAAGTGACAGTTTCATCTATTACGACTTGCTCTTTGTAAATAAATCACTTGTGTTTAATTAGTTATATTTTCATCAACATTCAAGGATATCATGCTCATGCTGAATATAATGATTTCACTAGTCCCAGTCTCCCAGAGGGGGCAATATAATCAGAATCAGATAAAAGTATATACAGGGTTGCCCATTCTTCAATGCTGAATTTTGATTTAGCTTGCAACTAACATTTGCGAAATTTGAGAGATGAGAAAGTCTTATATGGGCCTGGGGAAGTATCTGTGATTAGAATCTCAACCCATTTTCTGATTTTAAAATTGTATGTATGTGTTCATCTGAATGACAACATAGGTCAAAACACTTGATGAAACAATCAGATTGAGATGATGATACCCTTCCTTTTCAGGCATGTTATTTCTCATGGACGGTTCCATAGGTGATGGACAATTTACAAGAACACACTGATTCAAACAATCATTTCCTTCTCAGTCATACCCCCCATATTGGTTTCTCTTGAGAAGAGTCCAATATGGCAATTAATCATATTACTTATTTATAGCATTTCTATCTTACAAATGAGAAGGAAATGAAAGTGAAAAGAACAAACTTAGCTACGGCACTGAGTAATTGCGGTGCAGCCACGGTTGTAGGGGTTTGCCTCTGCACCTGTTTGGCAGTTGTAGTAGGACGCACCCCTTTGAGAGCATGGCACGGAGTTCCTCTGAAGGGCTGCATAGCTGATGTACTGTGTAGTAGCCAATATGCGTCGGTTGATCCCACTCTCCATCTCAAATTCATCCTCAGCTATGGAGCCTTGGCAACGGCCTTTGGCCGGAACCCAGCTCAATCCCTGGTCAATGACAGCTGAGGAGGCCATCGCCAGGAATAGGTAAACAATCAGGAGATAAGTAGAAGCTTCGGCCATTGTTGTTGCTATATTGTTTTTTGCCTCTCCTAAATTTCTTTCTTCCTATATTGTTGTGCTGATGCATATATATTTATGTGTGTGTATATATATATATATATATACACGCACAGACACACACACATAAAATATGATACTTATTAAGACTAGGCTATTGAGTTCACAAAATGACATCGGTTTTCTATATAACTACAAAATCTACCATGTCAGTTGACAGTTGACTTTATTACCTTGTTATTTGTATGCATGAATTGTAGGGGTAACTTTGTAATTAAACTAATAACAATGGCTTCATTTCTAAGTTGGGGGGCTAACAGACGGCCGGTTAACAAAATAGAAGAGGTATCAAAAAAGCAGGTGCTTATTCTAAGTCATGCCCAACAACCTTCAACAGTTTATAGCTGTCCTAGTTGAGATTAAATTTAATTAATTTATGAAATAATAAAGCAAAAACCTAACCCCAAGAATTGAAGGAATTATAATATTTATAAGAAGTGCTATTTTTCTAGATAAATCTGATTAGTTTGATGACTTTTACATGTTCAAATGCTTTCTGATTGCTGAAAAGAAAGTTTGGATACATTCATTCTTGAATGCATATCATCTGACCTCTTCGAAACCTACTATGAAAGTGATACAAATCATAAGCATGACATGGATGATGACAATTCTAAGTTCATTAAGACCATTAATAAGTCTATCTATTAGAAGGTAACAAAAGATCGTAACCGTCTGTTTCTTCATAGAAAAACGTTTTCTAAAATTTAAACCCGTGACCAAGCGAATAGTAAGTTAACACTTGACCATGACCCTAAGCAGGACCTTCTAATACGCGTAGCTATCATAGGAATCATTTGTTTTGTAGCAATAGCATAGGACTTTTACTCATGTTATATCATGTAACCTGATGTGAGATGATCACTGTGTTGACCTTCTCCAGCTATGTATACAGAGAGAGAATGGGAGGTATGTATATTTAAATAAACTAACATGCTATTGAAACAGAAATGAGTATATGTGCATGCTCATTGCTTAATAGGAAGGTGTGCTTTAACTTGGGAATCTGGTGGTTAGTCCTTTTGTAATATAGGTAGGATCCAATTCTATTCACCATCTTGGCTCCTTCAATTCTCAATACATCACTACTTTGTATGTAGGATCCAGCTATTCAAAACTTTTTTTTTAATATGATATGCCCTATAAATCAAATTAAACCAAACAAAAATATTTTCCCATTAAATAAGATTGGTTATATTGATCAAATGTCAATACAAATAAGGAAAAAAAAAAAAGAACTCCAGGTATCTTGGGAATATATTATTCTATACTCTAATTCCCTACTTTCTATGTTATCTAACCCAAGACCGATGTATAAAATATGTTCTTAATTCTACAGATTGTATGACTATATATTTAAGTAGAGGAAAACGGCAGTTTTCAAGGAACAAAAGAAAGGATTAATAAGATATGGCGTGGCGATGAGCTCATAGCAGAATAATTTTCAATTTAATTAGTTGCCTTCAACGACTCAGAAGGAGGGGAAACAAAAGCAGATATGATTAAAATGTTTTGCAAAATACAGCTGCAACATGACATTGCATTTCACTTCATTTTCTATTCAAAATTTGGTGACCAAAGAGCTCTTATCGTTCTAGCTTGCTTAGCATTGCTTCCATTGGTGGCAGCTCCTGCACAATTTGTTGCCAGTCGGGCATGCCCTACAAAAATACAAGAATTTGTTCCTCACAACTTGATATAGAAAAATGTATATGAACTCATCAAAACCAGTTTTAGAAATCTCGGGTAGAAAGTAAAGCTTGTCTCATAACATATTTTTAATCAACCCATGCCACTTTCGATGCATATTGTAAATAGAATAAGCTAACCAGTCTATTGTTTTCAACTTAAACCCTTCAGAATAAACAGTGAAGAATGCAGAGATAATCTTTTCAAGTAGCATGATGGTAAATTTCCTCCCCACCCGTGTGAGCGGGATTTAAACCCCAGACTTCTTGTACCACCACAAGGGATTTTCTCATTTCAACCAACTATAACCTACAAATGGAGATATAACAGTTGCTGACAAGTGACAACAGATAAGCATAGAATGTGGATTGAATCAATGGCTTCTATGAAATCAAATGAACATGCTAGGTGACCACTGAAAGTGAATCAGGATTTGACTAGTGTTTTATAGGAAATGAAAAATCTCAATCTGTATTCCATATTTAAGCAAGCACAACGATAAAAATTGATGATTTATTATTCTAAACCATTAAACTAACAAAAATTCCCGATAATGGTACTCATAGCTATTTCTGTTCAATTACGTGGCACTAAATTTTTTTCCTATCCACTTACTTTTCCAGATCTTCGAACACGACCATCTAGACGTAATATTATGTAGACATCTTCGCCAGGGGTAACTCCTTCAGACTTCTGCTGATCTCTTATCCATCTGAATAAGTACAGAGATTTTATTCAGAAGATATAAAAGTTCAAATGAGGAGGAAGAATAATAGCAGAATCCATTCAACATTTGAATCATAATATTACCTAACAAGGTGATAAATAGTTCACACCAATTTGTCATAGATTGAAAGTGACTTTCCGTCCCATTAACGGCAAATGATAGCCCAATGAGGCGCCAAATGATTTATGTTTAATATTTTATAGGGATGCAACTTTACCAACCAGATGGCAAAACAAAGCTTCTGAACAAGAAAGAGTGGCTTCTAACCTTTCCCATTCTGTGGCGGATACCACATCCGCTTTAAATCGAATTTCAGATTTCAACTTTGATTTTGCAGTTATAGACTGGGCTCGTTTCTCAAAATCTTCCTATCAAGGCGTCATTGGATACAATATCAAGAAGGAAAACTGCTATAGTGCTGGAAAGATAATTACTGATGGGAAACTCTGTATCCTACCCCGATAGAAGGAAGAGCTGCAGCTGCTTTTGGAGCAAGACCAAAGCCTTTCTTCTCAACTTGTGGTGTCCTAACTTCACCCCAAATGACAGGAACCAGAAGAACGCCTCGTCTAAGAAGCTCAGTTCGGAACCTCTCTGCCTTCTGTATGGCCAAGGAAACAGTCTCCTTTTTCCCTGCCAAAATAACCTAAGTCCAAGCCTCAAAGTTACATAAAAGATGCACACTTATGGTAATAAAGAGAAGAAAATTAACACCACATAATAAGGAAAAAAAAATGTAGAATGTTATTCTAGTTGCTTCTGAGATATGTAGCAGCATGTCCTTTAATCAAAGATGCAGATTGCTACATCAGGATTGTATTCTATCCTGATGTAGCAATCCGTTGCAATACCTTAAAATTGCCAGAGGCACAAGATATGCAGCTACAACTGGTAAAGGATGTCTGATTCTAATAAAATCACTTGACCAGCATTTAAAACTTGTCTTAGAAAATTACATGTACATAAATTCATAGAAGACCATATATTCACACATAATAAAATAATGGATATTATATGTGTAATCATCACATGTTAGTATTGCATGAGTGTTTATTCTCTTGCTCCAAATGGATAATGCAGCAAGATTCTGAATAGCTGGAAGGTTTGTTAGACCGCACTTCTATTACAAAATTGCAAACATGCTAATTCACAATGCAATACTTAAGGTTTGTAATTATAGAGCAGGATCATTTAACTACCACAATACGATCACAAAGTAAGTTGGTACTAACCGGCCTAACTGTGTCTCTCAACTGCACGAGTTCAACAATCCTATTGGTAGAGAGGCGCAGTGGCAACCTTGAAAGAGTTTCATCTCGTGATATTTGTGCAAGTTGTTCCTCCTCTTTCTTGTTGTCCCATAAGAATAATGCCACGAAAACAATGATACCTGCAGATTGCTGATTCAATAGTTTATTCATTCACAAAAGCCAATTATAAAGTCCCGTTATATGACTTCAGTATTACTCAACATTAGGGGGGTAAGGCCACTTATAAAACATATCAAAGGTCATAGCTCAATCTCTTTGTTTACCTCCAATATTAATGGCTACATTTTCAGCAGTTTCTATGGCATCTGGGGCATCACCACCACCTTCAATTGCACGAAGTAGCCTGGGTATAGTAAAGAATAAGGAAATTCCTGCAGCAGCTGAGAATGCCACAGAAAAGAATCTCCGTACACCACGAAATGGTGCCTGGACTTCACTGATGAGTTTGAGATCTCTTCGGAAACCGTAGCCTATGTCTTCCCCACCTAGCCTGGCCTGAAGCACAACGAGTTTTGAGATAAAATATTTTTCAGCGGAAAATGCAAAAAATCTTTCACAGACCCTGCTTCTTTCATGTTATAGAGCTTAAAAGAATGAAGCAAATGAGGAGCAACATTTAACTCTACAGAGCAAGTTGCACTCTATTCAAAGCTGGTAAAGCAAGTGGAAATTTGATGTAAAATAGCCAAAATGAGAGACAAACCTCTTCCTGCAATTCCTTGAATTCAGGCAAAGCTCTAAAGGAGGCCAAGTCAGGATCATTAAGAATTGTGCCAAAATTTAGATTATATTCTCTCAAAGCAGTTCGCAGACAATCAGCAGCTTTCTTTCCTTCCCCTCTTCAACAAAATAAGAACGAAAATCAAAATCTCTGATCTATACAGCATTTAGGGATAAAGTTACTGAACAAGCTTCACTCATGTATGAAAACCTTATAGAAGGAAGCAAACTCAATTCAACCCAGTTATTGGAGATTATATACTAGAAAGTTGTGATATTTTATTGGCTTTAACAGGATAAAATAAAAATTTATGCACACTTGTGCAATTGTTGACTCATTGAAGACCTTTCCCGAATCTATGTTTGAGTTTTAAAGGAACACTCTGCCTGTGAAGGGATGTAACTTGAAGGAAGCAGTAGTTTTGACAAACTTTTAAGCTGATGTTCATGTGTCTGTAGAGATCGCCCACCATAACTCATTTTACCATGAAGAGATTTTATCAGTCACTTCCAAGGTTCGAAAACTCGGTATGCGGTGTGAGAAAGTCCCCGCGTGAGGCGAGGCGGTCGAGGCAACAGCCTCAATCCGAACACGAAAAAAACTAAAATCATAAAATCATCAAAATGAAATCATCCACAACGCATCTATATCAACTAATGCATAAAGGCATCCATCAAAACTAAACAAAATAAACATAACAAGACAAGTTCATGAAATAAAAAGACACTAATCTCTAAATAGGCATCATTCGTTTCTAGGAGCATGAAATGTGGGTTTGAAGTATAATCCTCCAAAGAGTCATCATCATCAGAAGTGTAATCATCCAAAGTGTCATCATCATAATGTTTGTTATTTTTAAATATAATAATTATTTTGTCATTTTCGATGACGCATCGAGGCCGAGCTGCCCTGTCAATGAGGTTAACAACATTACCGATTAGGATTTCAAAATTGGGCATTTTGTTTATGTAGCTTTCTAGTCTATAAAAAAAACTCAAGTCGAGACTGTCTGTTCGAATTTCAACTCCCTTATATAATTTTTTATTTTTTTAAAATAGCAATTTTAGGGTTTTCGGGTCGAGCGACCGCCTCAGGCCGCCTCGACTTTATGCATCATGAGGCGAGCCGCCTCAGGCCTTTGAGGCGGGTCCGTTGAAAGCTCGGCTTGAGGTGACAGCCTCGAGACCATAGTTGTTAAAGGCACGCCTCTCATTGAGGCGCTATCGCATCGCCTCATTGCGCCTATTTGGCAAGGCGCGTTGGTGGTGCACCTAATTGAATTTTTTTTTTTTTTTAAATTAGAAAAACTAAGACGTGAAATAATAAAAATCAATGTGATATGATTTTTATTTTACTTACTGAGTTGAAATTTATAGGATAAATTTATTAAATACTATTTATATGAATAATTCAAATTGAGAAATTGATATAAAAGATAAAAAAAAATACAGGGTGCGCCATGCGCCTCACTTCGATCAGGTGCACGCCTCATCTTGCGCTTTGCGCCTAGAACTTAGGAAGACCTTGGCGCCTCGGTGTACCTTTCGCCTTTAACAACTATGCTCTGAGGCGCAACTCAAATGGAGTTTTCAAGCTGTAGTCACTTTATAGCTATAGAGTCATCACTTTATAGCTATAGAGTCATCTATGATTAAAAGAAACAATAAATACAACGACAAGAATAATGAATCTAAAAATGAAAATAAATATATGGAAACTGAAAACCCTACATCTAAAAAGAAGGTGGGTGAGGTTGGACTTCCTACCGGTACGCATGACAACAAGCTTTGTTGTAGAGAGCAGCTTGGGCCGCCACGGGGTTGGGATCTAAATTGAGTGCTGTTTCAAACTGGAATAAGGCATCTTTTACCTGAAAATCCAAGCACATGATAATATAAGTCCATTTAAATAATAGGATAAATATTAAGCCTCATAATATACAAATATTAAGCCTCATAATTACAGAACCTTGTGGAGTTCAACAATATGACCAGACAAATGTTAACAAATAACAACTATGGCTAAGAATTCACTTGAAGCACCAAATATTACTTTGACAAGCAATTGTAACATCATAATTTAAGTTCATGGAGCTTACTAAGCAGTGAGTTCAAGCACTCCATTACCACAGTAGGTTAAATATACTATATAAGATCAAATTATACATTGATGATTAGGTTACAATTACATCATACACATCCTGCCTAAAGGCTACAAAGATATAAATTTACTTCCACCGAGTAGTTCTACCAGAATGAAAGCATAGTGGTGACAGTAAGAAAAAGGACAATTGAGTCAATCATGACAAATAAAAAAAACCAATGACATAATAATGGCCTACAATTTATCCTTCCAACTAGGTGAAAAGAAACCGTTTGATCCTACAATACAAGTAAAAATACTTCCATCGTGTAAAGATAAATGCTCATCAATAGGTGGTCCATTTCGCTGCAAATATGCTTAATTCAACAAATTGGTAAATTATAAAAAAAAAATCACCAAAATTCAACATACCCACATGATATAACCACGATTATAACATAGCTCTAACGAATAAGAAATGAATAGAGAGATACCCGTCCTTTGGAGAACAGTGAGAGACCAAGATTGACACAAGACTCCGCTGTATCTGCACTGGTTTCTGAAGAAGAAGAAGAAGAAGAGCAAGAGATGAGATAGAGACGACCCTTCTTTTGAGAATTTAAAAGGGCTGTTTTGTTGGGAAGCCATGGTTTTTGTCTTCTTGTTGCTACCGTTGAATTTGAGAAGCAGAGCAGTTGCTGGCTTAGAGCAGCCACAGCCATTCAGATTCTCCACGTATTTCTTTCCAGCAGAAAACGGTTTATTTATCTCAACACCTTCGGGTCGTTTTGTTGCGTGTGCGATAAAAAACGCTGCCGTATTCGCTTCTTGACACGGTTTATACAGATGTCACGGTTTCTTTTTGGTCAATTTGACAACAGTCGTGAAACACCAAAACTAAGTGATTTTGGGCTCTATGGCTATATAGCTATACTGACCCATGAATTAGTGGGGCTCATCACAGCCCTTTTTACGAAGCGAGAATGTAACTGATGATCCACGTGGCCAAATCCTATCCAATGAACCACAGACTGTTAGGAGTAACATATCGCATAACTAGTCTATGCAGGGAGAAGTACACGAATTACTCATACGTGACTTCCATATTTTGTAGAGTTAAAAATTATTTAAAACTCTTTAAGGGGTTCTAAGCCTCCTAAAGCTAATTCCAGAAACCCTAACAAGTTATTATAATATGTATGTCCTATAACATCATATAATATGTAAATGCATTATTATAATATATAAACGATGTATTTTCATTTATCAAATTATTTATTTTAAATCACATATTGTAAATTGTCATGCATACTCATGATTACTCATGTGCTTTCAAACTTAGTGTATGAATGTCATACATAAAATGATTTAAGTTTGAGATTAGTAATATAAAATAGTCCGTAAAGAGAAAACAAAGAGAAACACTTTTTTTCTTACTTTGTCCTCAAGGAGCATGGCTTGGTGGTGTAGGGCTCAAGATCTGACCTTAAAGTCTTGGGTTCGAATCCAGTTAGTACGTTTCTTGTATGAGTCTGGGAGAGTCGGAGTTTTACCTGCTCCGCTTAAATCTGGAAGGGGTGGTTTGGTGGAGAGGTAGTGCCTCGCATACAGGTATTAGTTCGGGAAGATTACAAAAGGATCTTCAAATAATATAGTTATTTATAACTAAATTTGGTTTAGAAATTTCGAGAAATATATCGACCGTCCCCGAGGTCATTTCATGAGTGTATATGTGTCCATACATAATTTAGGTTATGTGACACTCGTTTCGCAACGTAACAGTAGTCAAAATTACCAGTCGTTACAGATAACCGTAAGGAAGTTCGACAATGATATATATTAAACAAGAAACAGAGAACGCTGAAAGATAAAATCACTTAGAAAAAGTCATAGGAAATTTTTGAAGTTCGAAAGAAGAGAACCTAGTATAGTTTAATAATCTAGGAAAGTCAGCACGAGGCTTGCAGTACTAGTAGAAGTTCACAGAATAGACCAAACATAGTAGAAACCCATAGATCAAACCAACACCAATAGAAACACGCGTAGGTTCATAAAGGATAGACCCAGAAGAATGGAGATACTGGAAGTTAACAGGAGTACCAGTACGAACAATAAGAATTAAAAAGGCATAACTGTAGCATATCCCTTGAATTTTCTAACTGAAAGATAATTCATTATTCTCATTCTATTAAACTTCTGCTTAGTATTCTATACTTACCATCATACTACAACTACCTCTATGCATCACAGAAATCTTATCCTTGGGAACTTCTGATACTCTTAACGTTTAGGGTATTACTATGTGCTTTATGCTATATAGTCAATAATCTTCACTTTCCTTTGACTTGTGTGTACTTTAGGTTCTCCAGCTATTCTTCATAATGTGACTACTTAAATGACTTTATAAGATATATCTTAGTAGATATCTTCTTGGCTCTAATCTCAACTAACTATTTGATCTTTTCTCTTTTCTCTTCACTAAACCCTCGTTACTTATAAGCTTCTTCCTTTGAGTTCTCACATATACAACTATTTATGGGTTTAGGACTTTATAATTCATAACTAACCTTTTTCATGTACTCTCACTGTCAATCAATGGCTCTCATACTAGGACGTTACTTTAGGATAGTGTTTCCTTTGGCAATCATCTCTGTTGGCTAAGGAGTTTGGGACAAAGTATTTATACTAAGCCTAACCTCGTATATCTATATGCTAAAACTGCATTATTTACTATTAATGTTGACTATGGCCAAATTGGTCTAATTTACTCTTCTAAACCTTTGATTTCTTTGCTGGTACTAGTACGGTTACTGTCTTTTATGCTAACTATTCTTTCTTTGCTTACTTGTACTCTAGAATGTTCTACCTTCAATTATCTCTCGAATCTTTTCCTATTAAGAGTTGTCCCGATCTCAATAATTTCGGTATTCTTAGTTTCCTTGACCGTCTATAAGTTGTACTTAATCTCTTCTTGAGTTATCCTATATATTATCCTTAAGGAACATACGGATCACTATCATCCATCTTTTTTCCTTTTTTTATATGATAAAATTTCAGTCTTATCCTAGTTCTGAAAAGCTTACTATTTCGTAGTACCATTGAAAATTTGTCTTATCATTATACACCTCTATCATTGTTTGTTTGGAATCTATTTTATTATTGTCTTATCTCAACAGTTTTACCTCTACCTTTCACCTGACGTTCTTCTTGTCTTCTTTCTTGTTCTTAACTATTTACGGAATTTCTAGTTCTTCTGTATCTGTCTTTTACCTTAAGGGGCATCAACCTTATCAATTATCTGGTTATGTCTATCGTTGGTTCTTTTATATTCTGTTATTGCTTAACTACTATTTTCTGTCTTAATCATTTCATATAGACTGTCTTTCTTCTAAACCTTTTTACTTCGTACCATTTTCTCCTTGTACCCAATTCTTGTACTAGATTTGAAAATTTTATATTTCAGCCTACTTTACTATGTATTCAATTGCTCATGGGAATATCTTTGAAGTAAAAACTGGGGTCCATCTTTTCTGCTATTGTATAACGATGGTTGGGAGGGTGGGGTTGAGTCATGACGTCTTACCGATGCTAGTAATCTCAATAGCTTCCATGTCATGGCTGTACTCGTTGTTCACCTATAAGCCTATAACTTTCCGTGTTTACACATCTGGCTTGACTCTCGTGCTAAAATTCTTCAGCTAGGTACTACCTTAGTTTCATGCTTCAACTTCACCCTTAATTCTTTTTATTACTATCAATCATATTGCCTCTTCTAGAGTTATGCTCTCTAAAAACTCCATTATGCTGCCTCTGTATTTCTTTTCACTAATCGTTGTTGCTTGAACGTCTGTAATCATTGTTTACTCTCTGAGTCCTACTTTACTTCCTCTAGTATTGCTCCTTATGAAGTTTACTCGGCTTACTTAGATTTTCTTCCCATCTCAATTCCTTGAACTTCTTTCGTCTCTACTCCTCTGAAAACTCCATCTACTTTGATTGCCTAGGAATTCTCTATTAAATCCTTTGGTTCAGGTATTAGTCCTTACTAGTTCTTTCATCATAATTCAATGAGATTCTTTATATGCTATCTTTCTGAGAATTGTTCTCTCTGGTTTTTTACTTTTCTGAGTCTTTGTCTCCTTAAAGGTTCTCAATTCAATGATAATTTTGAAATTTAGCTCTATTTTCCATGTTTTCAAATTATTCTATCTTATATAAAAACATTGTCGTCTTATGATTGTTATCTATGTCCCGTTGCACTAATTGGTTTGGCAATCTAGCTATCTCATAATCTGTCTACCCTGTCAAATACGTTTCTTTACTGGTTCTTTTCCTTGCTGGGCTCTAAGTAGAGGAGTGTGTACATACATTCAATAGGGATTTGTGAACCCACTTTTCTACTATTTTCATAAGCTTGGTGACAGTCTGGTTCGGTGTCCATATGCTTACTTAGAGTTTGGGGCTACTCAAAGGGAAAATTTACTATCTTTTCCATTGGAAACTACTTCAACTATATCATGTTTTATGATTCCTCGACTTTCATTACCTATTATGAGGTCTCTGCTCTACGTTTCTGCCTTCAAGTTATATTATCTCTGTCACTATATGTATTGAACTCTTGTTATTTTTTGCCTCCTCATATATACCTTCTTACCCTTTTTCTTGATTCTAGACTAAGGTGCTGAGGCTAGTACTGGTATATTTTCTGGGCTTCTTCCTAAACTTATGTTCTCCGCTCTTACTATAGGCTACAAGTATATCATTTAGCCTTGTTGTTCGTAAGGGTACTTTTATTAACTCTTGAGTGGGTCTGTCCTTTTATTCTCTCACAAATTTCTACCGATGTAGGTCGGATCTATGAATTCTCACTAATTATGTGATCTTTCTCTTCTTATCTTGGGTTAGGTTTTTTCTTTTCTATCCCTTAAAACCTTATTAGTTCTCATCTGGGTGGTCTATCATTCAGTACTTTCTATTTCTTATTTTGGATAAATTCTCATCGAACTTCTTTACTGTTATCTTTACCTAGTGCTGGTATAAGGTGTGGCAGAAGTCTATATCTCAATGGGTGTCGATGTCCTTGTTCTAATACTTTGTGTCCTGGTAGAATCTAGGTATAAGATAGGTTTTATCAGAACAACTTCCGTAACCGATATTACCGAGGGGTAAGAATCTGTGTAGTTTAGTGCCGTATCTATATCGGGTTTCTTAGGGTATGGTAATATAATCATTTATGCTTACGTCTTTCTTTTACTTACTTCCATGCCTAGGTTTGATGATCTATACTCTATTTTTAACATCTTTAATTCTTCAGAATTCATTGTCTGACTCTGACTTCTCACCTCTCTTATGCTTATGTCTATCTTTTGTTATTTGGAGGGCCTGTCCTCTACGCATGGTATTCACGGCTATTGATTTAGTTTGAAAAGGCTTCTTAAGGAAAGGAAGAATCTTGAGAACAGAAGGAAGCTTGCATAGATTTATTTGGCATTATTATTCTTACTTAGACCTGTTATATTCCTTTTTATTGCTATAAGTTCTAGTATTCTCTTTATCATCTACTTATGTATCTTTCCCACTTACTGTCTCCGGTTACTTGAACATCTATGTATCTTTCCTTACTTTTCTTTCTAGCTTTCTCTTTCTCTTCATACTTTCCTGGGTGGGTATTCTTAGAACTTTACTATCTCATTCTGTCTCTTTACTTTCCTTTGTCTCTGACTGCTTAAACATCTACGCATCTTTTCTTACTTTCGTATAGCTCTATTTTTTCACTCTTTTAGGTGACTTTTCTTAGTACTATATTTTCTAGTTTTGTAACTAAATTTGAACTTTTGCTATTAGCTTGGGATGATTACAGAAGGATCTTCAAAGAATATAGTTATTTCTGAGGAAAGATACTTAAATAGCTGAGGAATTCTTACTAACCTGTCTATATAACTTTGAGGACGTACTCGAGGATCATATACTGGAGAGGTAGTGCCTCGTATATGGGTATTGTAGGCACTGCATTTTTGCATATAAGTCCCTATGATGAGTCTCATTTGGAGACACTACCTTTTAAAGTCGAGGAAGTCACGGGAAACGGACGTCGGAAGGGAATCGGTATTTTTGTTAGATTTTATTCGCTTGTTTAGCTTCGGGCTCGCTTGTTGGACCTCCGTTTTAAAGCACCTTGGCCCAAAACCCTTGAAATATACACCAAGCCCACTTCGCCCAAGCCCATTAAATCACAATTAAAACATTTAAAACACATGTCACAAATTAAATTAAACCAATTAAATTAAATCAAATTAAAATCCAATCAAATTAAATCCAATTTAAATTAAAACAAATCAAATTAAAATTAAAATTAAATGAAATCTACTTAAATTAAATTCCTAAATTAAATAAATCACTCACCAATTTAAGTATATTCCCCACCAAAATATAAATATTCTTGCCGAAAATAATTAAATCAAATACCACACATGCATTACTATTTAATTGATTTCTTTCCTATTCAAAAACCATGCACAACCCTAACCCTACATTGTCACTATAAAAATAGCACAAATCCAACCTTAAGACTCCTCCTCTCTCACGGCACAAACAAAGAAACAAACACAAAGGATGAAACCCTAATACCCAACTATAAAAAGAACACAAACCAACCCTAAGGCTCTAGAGACTATTCACGACAAAATAAACAAAAAAAGCTCTCTGAAACCCTATTCTCTCTCACAGCCACAACGTTCTCTCTCTCCCTGAAGGACACCTTGCACGCCACTAGCCTATTCCCACTCACGCAATCTGCTCTCACCAGCCCCCTTTCACGTGTTGGCCTTCAACAGACCTCAACAGATCACGCCACTAGACACAAATCAGCCCAAAGCCTCACGCCTATATACCACTTACAACCACTAACTAGCCAACAAATAACCCATAAAACCCTTAACCACGTTGACATCACGGCTGCCTTCTCTCCCTAACAAACACAGTTCACACATAAACCGAAAGCCACTCACACACCTCACGCCAAAGTGGCTCACAGCAGCCAAAGCCGAAACACACAGCTCACCCCTCACGCACCTAAACACTGCCATAATATCCCATGTGAGCAGCCCTCACTCTTTCGCACAAAGAACACATCACACCAGCCCACGCATAAAGCCAAAACAGCACTGCCTCACAAACAGCCCCAAAATCCTCCTCAAACTCACGCCAAAAACCCCACTGCACTATCCTCCACTGCACGCCCAAATAGCCCACTACACACACCCTATTCACTACCGCAAATTGCATTTCTATTCTGTCCAGTTTTGCCGCAAATCCGACCCTTAAAACAGCCCAGAAAACACCCTCAAACTACACCAAAAAAACTGCATAAAAAAGTCCCCAAAGAATCACCAAAACAGCAGCCCCTAGCCCTTAAAAAAACCCCCAAAAACAGTAGCCTAAAACACCAAAAATAGTGACCAAAATACAGCAGCAAAACAGCAGCGAAACGGAGCAAAAATAGTAGCTTGAGCAGCGAAACAGCGAGGAAAAACGCAAACCAGTGAACCAGAAAAGTTACAGAGCTTTCACCCTTCCGATCAACGTGAAACGCGAGTCCGAGAGTCGACGAAAAAGGTTAGACTTGAGGGTATTCTTTCACATCCGTTTTTCAATTGTATTTTTATTATTTATTGAGTTTCGTTTGCATGATTATTGTGGAGTGAAGCATGTTGCGGCCCTTGGATAGATAGAAAATGCATGAATTGTAAAATGATGTATGTTGTGGCTCTTGAATAAAATGAAAAATGTGTCGCCTCTCGTGGTATATAGGATGGAAACCCGGACATAAATTTCATAGCCGATTCCGAATGGACGGTAGTATGATCTGTACTCGGGATACAACTCCACGTACCACTTGAGTAAACGGCGCATATTTCGTTTTATGTTGTTTTGATTTGTTTATTATTCGCTACTTGATTTCCGCATGTTATTTGTTTATGTAATGATGAGATAAAGCGCAAGGGCTTAGTAAGTGCCATTAAATGTCCTCTATTTTGAGAGGTTAAAATCCTTTACCACGATGCTTTACCGCGTCGGATGATGTATATTCGGTTGAATGTGAGATATGTTCAAACGGGTATACGAAGTCCGATATTGTTATCGTTATTTTTATATGCATTATGATGTGTTGCGCATGGGCTTAGTAAGTTGGATTAAAGGTCCTCCATTTCGAGGGGTTAAAGAACCTTTACCACGATACTTCGACGTGCCCTTTTATTTCGTTATTCACTTTTCTTTGTATGTCATCTTCTTGCATAATCATGCATCATGTTGCATTGCGCATGGGCTTAGTAAGTCGGATTAAAGGTCCTCCATTTGGAGGGATAAAAAGCCTACGGTCTACCTTTACCACGATACTTCGCCGCGCCTTTTAGCCCGTTATTATTTATTAGGTGTTATCTATTCATCCGTTCACGTATGTGTCATGCATTTTAGAGGTCACTGTTGTAACCTCGTTCGAACGTGTTCCAGAACACCGCACGAACGTATGTTTTCTGTCTCAGTTCGTTCGAACGCGTTTACGAACGCTACTCGAACGTGAACCTTCTGTTTACTGTTCGAACGCGTCTACGAACGCCGCACGAACGCCCACGGTAAACTTGCCATCTTTCATCATCTCTCATGCATGGTTACTTGTTTTGTCATTTGCCTTTTTGATTGTTCATGTTTTCGCATTTAGTCATTTATTGTGTTCAAAGGGTCACATGTTCGTTTCCATGATGCATGTTTACACGATAGTTATCTACTCATGCTTCCGCATTCATCCATTCAACATGTTCATGAAGCTATATGTTTTCCATTATCCCGATTTTCTTTCATGCGTGATTGTACAATTATTATCTACTGGCATGCCTATGATCAAATGTAATGTGCTTATGACATTGTATGCTTGCCGTATGTCAATTTACCTTTATGCATGCAAATTCGGACATAAATTATATGTAAATAGGTCGTATGCATATTTGGACATAGATTATACGCAAATAGGTTGTATGCAAATATGAAGATATGTTACATGTGAACTTAGATATGAGCCTTGTACTTATGCATGCGAACTTAAGAGTAAATTATCCTTGGAAATATATTGCTTAGGCTTGGTTGAATTATTGCACAAATCATTTACTACAAGTGACATAAGTAAGGGACCCTTCCGAACCCAATGGTTTGAGGTCTTCCCTTGCGAGGGGCGAGTGCGGCCTTAAATATTTGTCCCGGTTCACACCGGGTTGCGACTTCATTATTCTCCGGTTTAGTCTCCCGTGGGCTATTCCGTACTCCCAACTGGGCCGTGAGCCCGGAACAGCATGCGTCGCCCAATTTCGTGTCCCACAGGTATCCCGGACATACTGCGTATACAAGACCTCAGCACTCTACCCACTGCAGTCACTGACTCACTATACCATGCTTTGATACCATCTTTGTAACATCACCAATTTGGGAGATGCTACTGGCAGGTAATAGGTCGTACTATCCCCATAAGCCACCGACTTCTTAACTATAAGCAATGCTAATACTTTTCTCAATATTAATTCATATATGAAACCAATGCCCAAACCCTCAACATGGTATGTAAAACAAAATATACACGACTGTACAAACAATATCATATTTCTTAATAACTCTATACATGAAAATTTATATGCAACTCTGTTATACGAAATTTCCGAAACTGGAATTTATTTGACTTGACTAAATTCAACTTCTGACTAGACTTGGTGGACTGAACACCCTAGTGACTGCCATCAATATCCATCCTCCCGAGCTCGTCCTCCATGAATACCTGTAAAACAAAGAATCTAGGAGTGATGGGGTTAGATCGTTTGAACTATTTAAGTGAGTGGACAGTTTAAAAGTAGTACTAAAAGTGCTTTTGAAAATCCATGGTTCTAAAACCAAATTCATCTCAAATTATCTTTCCCGAAATCTCTTCTATTAACTGATCAGGGTATGTGTACTTGGTCTTAACATGAGACTTGCATCGCTAGTACTTGCGAAAATCAATACGCTTTGGTTTTGGTCGTCCAGGACTTTAACAGGTTCTGTATACGCCTCTTCTGGGTTTATTGAGAATCGTAGTGTATTGGGTGTGATGTCAAGATGGAAGTATCACTTCAGTCATATGGAGATGATGATCACGCATGGATACATAGCTGGTACTCTAAATGGTTGCAACCATTGGGATAATATGTCATGGTCATGATTATCTGATTAAAGAGACTAGTTGCTTGTAATCCGATATATGCTTCGTACGGGGCAGACACTATTCCAATCCTAGGCCTTGCATGTGACATCCGATACTGGATCGCAATACGCAATACTACGTATACTACGCCTGACAAAGATTATATATTCCATTCAGAATATTTCTGGAGAATTGGGTAGGCACGGTGCTTTGCTAGAAGCCAACCATGTCTCGTAAATCGGTAAAAATGTAGTACGAGGTACGTACGTGTTCGGATAGTCCGACGACCGGATTTACTACCAACATATCCAGGGATCTCTTGGGTCGCTTCCCGAAGATTCACTGATGACGTATGATTCGAGCATAATTAATCTGGGATTAATTACAGAGAGATTTTATCTAGAATAAAATACTATTTGAGGAGAGAGAACGATTAATTTGGAATTAATCGATAAAATAATATATTCGATATATTTAACGAAATTATATTTCGACGCGGAATTAAAATTGGATTTTAATTCGGGCAAACGAATTAATTTAGAATTAATTCGCGAGCGACGTGAATAGTAATTTTGCTTGACATAATTATTTAATTAAATTTGATTTAATTACGTCGCAAGGGAAAATTCGTTAATTCAGAATTAGCGAACCCGAGCCCGGGATATGTTGCGGGCCCACTCGGATTTCGAATCAAGTGGGGCCCACAAGTCACATCACAAGTCACATCACTTGTCACTTTAGTTGATGGGTTTTGGTGAAGTTAGTGAAGACTTGTTCAACACACTTCCTAAAGTTGATGGCTTGATTGACTAATACCAAATGTTTGGTATATGATTATTAGATTTTTGAAATCAAAATACAAGTCAACACACTCACATCTCTCTCTCACTTTCACGCCCATTTTGGAAACAAAACTCTCCCCATTTTTCTCTTATTGGCCGTGAGCTTCAAGGAGGAAATATTGAAGATTTGTTGCAAATCTTCAAGAGCTAGCACTCAAAGGAATCATCCAAGGTGATAGGGAAACCATCCCAAAAGCTTGGAATCAACTCAAAAGCTTGGAGCTTAGATCTCATCCCCAAAAGTTGAGCTTGGAAGAAAACTTGGAGAAGAAATTTTTGTATTTTACGCATCCTAAATCCGTTCATTGTAAGAATGATTCCGCCATACTTCTTTATGTAGTCACTTTATTTTCATTGCTTATATTGATCTTGGATTGTCTTAGAGACCAACAATGGTATCATGAGCCTTGAATAAGCATGAAATTAATTTAGGGTTTATATACTAAAATTTGGGTAAATTTGATTTGAGCATGATTTAACCAAATTATTTGTTTGAGCATGCTTATATATGGATAACTTGGAGTTATATGTGATCAATTTGAAGAAAATTGAATTGGATTAATTTTCCCCAATTTTATGCATGATGGCCGAATGTATGATAATCCATAAGTCATGGTATTTTTTATTCTTTTGATCATTTGATGAGTTTAAAGACTTGGGATAAATTGATTAATGATTTAATTGGATTGAAATCGAAATTGGTTTTAAAAAATCCCAAAATGTCGTGAGCTTCAAAACATGTAATGAGATGATTTTTTGTTTCAATAATGTTGGACATGTGTTGAACAAATTAAAGCATGATTAATTGATTAAATTGATATTTTGGAAATGTTAATTTAGATAATTAATTAATGCAATACACTTTAATTAATTAAATTATGAAATTTGGAATTTTAGAATTTGATAAATTGGGCTTAATTTAGAATTGGGCTTTAAAATATTGTATTTGGGCCTAATGGGCTTGGTTGGGCCAAGTTGGTTTAGGACAATTGGATTGGATCCAAATTGGGCCTAAATCATTCCATTAAGTCCAAATATGACAAATGGGCCTTTTATGTTTAATTGGGGCTTATGGACCTAAATTGGTTTCTTGGCAAATATGGTGATTCCTTAATTGGGCTTTAGTATTTGGGTTTGACCCATATTGACCAAAGTCCATGCCTTAAGAAATTAATTTAAAGCCTATTGGACTTTAATTAAATGACATTGGATGTTAATTGGGCTTTGAGACCCATTTAGATTAGATTTGGAATCCAAGTTTTAAAGGCGCATTTAAAAGTGTAGTTATTTAATTTGGAATTAAATATAGAATTAGTATT
Source organism: Zanthoxylum bungeanum (assembly GCA_019454045.1). Lineage (NCBI taxonomy): Eukaryota > Viridiplantae > Streptophyta > Magnoliopsida > Sapindales > Rutaceae > Zanthoxylum > Zanthoxylum bungeanum. The sequence goes on from SKCR01026498.1 coordinate 27,613, forward strand.
GAATACGAATTTAATTAGATTTAAATTGTAGTTCGATATAATTCAAGAATTCATACTTTGAGTACTCATTCTTAAACGATTTGGACTCGCTGTGGGACACATGAACTAGATGACGCATGTTGTCCGGGCTCGCGGCCCGGTCGGGAGTACGGAGTAGCCACGAGGGACTAAACCAGAGAATAATGGAGTCGCCACCCGGTGTGAACCGGGAAAAATGAGATTTAAGGCCGCACTCACCCCTCGCAAGGGAAGACCTCAAATCGTTGGGTTCAGAATGGTCCCTTACTTATGTCACTTGTAATGAAAGGATTTGTGTAATAATTTAATCAAGCTTAAGTAACACTTATTTCCAAGAGTATCATGCTTCTAAATCCATATGCGCAAAAATAAAACTTACACCTAAATTTGCATATATTTCACATCTAAGATTGCATGCTTGAAAGTACATCAAAGTAACAACGAACATACAACTTCATTGGCATATTGTATTCATGGAAACACAAGCACACACTAACCACACAAGCACACATAAAGGCGAATCAAATAATGGCGAACATGTGATTTCATAGACATATCATAAACAAATAGCCATTACATGTCCATGCACAAATAAAAGAGTCAACTAAGTATATAATGCAAAAAGACACTTAAGGATGCAATTAGGCATTAAAGTAAGCATGTTATGACGTGATGCAAAAGAAGATAAATAATATGGACACAAACACACATGTGAGCACTTTTCAAGTGGTACGTGGAATTGTATCCCAAGTACAGACCGCATTACCGTCCATTCGGAATCGACTACGGAATTTATGTCTGGGTTTCCATCCGATATACTACAATAAATAATACCCAAATGCTATCATGACATGGATATATGAATTGTAATACGTTAAGCCAAGACTAAGGGATAGATGATGCAATCAATGGAATAAGTATGTTTTTCATTACGATGCGTACAAAGAAAATGATGACTATATGAAACTTCGTATACCCGATTGAACACATCTTATATTCAAACGAATATACATCAACCGGCGCGGCAAAGCATCGTGGTAAAGGATTTTAACCCCTCCAAATAGGGGACCTTTAATCCGACTTACTAAGCCCATGCGCTCGATTGCATCATGCATACAAAGAATAAAGACAATAACATCAAACTTAGTATGCCTGATTGAACATATCTTACATTCAACTGAACACACATCAACCGGCGCGGCAAAGCATCGTGGTAAAGGGTTTTAACCCCTCCAAATAGGGGACCTTTAATCCGACTTACTAAGCCCATGCGCTCGATTGCATCATACATACAAAGAATAAAGATAATAACATCAAACTTAGTATGCGTGATTGAACATATCTTACATTCAACCGAACACACATCAACTGGCACGGCAAAGCATCGTGGTAAAGGGTTTTAACCCCTCCAAATAGGGGACCTTTAATCCGACTTACTAAGCCCATGTGCTCGATTGCATCATGAATAAACAAGTAACATGCGGAATTCAAATGACGAAAAATAAATAAATCAAAGCAATATAAAACAAAAGAAGGTGTCGTTTACTCAAGCGGTACGTGGAGTTGTATCCCGAGTACAGATCATACTACCGTCCATTCGGAATCGGCTATGAAATTTATGTCCGGGTTTCCATCCGATATACCACGAGAGTTGACACATCTTTCATTTTATTCCAAGGCCACAACATACAATATTTCACAATTCATGCACTTTCTATCTATTCAAGGGCCACAACATGCTTCATTCAAAAATAATCACTCAATATATAATAAAAATACAACTGAAAATAAGTGTGAAAAATACCCTCAGGTCTAACCTTTTATGTCGACTTTCGGACTTGCGTTTCACGGCCGTCGAAAGGGCTATCACTCCGCAACTCTTCCGGGTCACCGGTTTGCATTTTACCTCGCTGTTTCGTTGCTCAAGCTACTATTTTGACCTCCGTTTTGCTGATGTTTTCTCGCGGTTTCACTGCCGTATTGTTGCCGTATTTTGGTCACTGTTTTTGGTGTTTTAGGCTACTGTCTTGGGTGATTTTGGAGGGCTGTTCGGGGGCAGATTTTGTCACTGTTTGGGGTGTTTTAGGGGCTGTTCCTGGGACTGGTTTACTCTCGGTTTACTCACTATTTTGGGGTGATTTGTTCACTGGTTTGGGTAGTCTAGGGGGACTGTTTTGGGTGTGACTTTCGGTCAGGTCAGGGACAGTTTTGGGAGTGGTTTTGTGTGCATGAGGTGATGATTTTGTGATGGGGGGCTTCCATACGCATGATCTGCTAGTGAGGGCTGCCGAGAAGCTAATGACTTGATGTGTGGAAGGCAGTGGCTTTGAGAAGGAGGCTGGTTGATGCGTGTAAGGCAATGGCTTTGACGTGGGAATGGATAGAGGCTAGGGATGTGGCAGATTCAGTGAGGTAAGAGCTGATTATAGTGTGAGGATGTGTAGAGGGTTTTAGCGTGAATAACTATGGGGCAGTGAGTAGTTCGTCTAGGTGGAGGCTGTTTGTAAGGGTGTTTGTTGGCTAGTGCATGAGGCTGTGTGGCTTTGTGGCTGTCGAAGGCTGGTGAACTGTTGATATTTGTGGCTGCCGAGGGCTGGTAAGGTGTGGATGCGTGCAGTGACTGTGTTTGTTTTTGCCTATTGATTGTTGTGGGCTGAGTTAAGGTGGCGTTGATGTGTTTTAGTAGCTATGTGAGGGTGCAGGTCTTGGCAGTATGTGAGAGGAGTTACGTTGAAGGCTTTGTGTTCGTGAAGGCTATGGCTTGGCGTGGAGTAGGGTTTCACTTTTGGTCTGTTTGTATTTTTTTTTGTGAAGAGCCGTGAAGGTGAAGTGTGAATGAGAGAGCTCTCTAGGGTTTATTTTGTTGTTGTGCCGTGAGTGGGGAGTGTGAATGAGAGAGCTCTTAGGGTTGATTTAGTGTGTGTTTTATAGTTGTCATTTAGGGTTTGCATGGATAGGGATTTGTAGTATCTAATTAGTGTCACAAAAGGAAAATATATATTTGATTGGGGGACAAATTTTGGTGAATTAGGAAGGTTGAATATTTGATTGGTGTTAATTAGGCATTTAATTTGTTAATTAGGTGATTAAATATTTTAAATTGGTGAGTGATTTATTAAATTAGGAAATGATTTATTTTAATTTTGGTAATGATTTATTTAATATTTTATTTAGTTAATGTTTAATTTAATTAATATTTGATTTAATTTGGATGTAATTTAGAGGCTATGGGCGTGTGGGCCTCTCTTGGTGGGCTAGGTGTGTTTTAAAACAAAGGTCCAACTAGCGAACCCGAAGCAAAACAAGTGAACTAAAATCCAACAAAATACCGATTCCCTTCCGACGTCCGTTTCCCGCGGCTCCCGTGACTTAAAAGGTAGTGCCTCCAAATGAGACTCATCATCGGGTTTCACATGCAAAAATGCAATACCTACAGTCGCCCCCAATTTGATGGGACTTGTGCTGTGTGTGACTTTGAACAATCCTATCAAAGTTATGCAATGCATTTCTACTTACCTGGCTCGCCAGCTGCCACTTGACTTGCCATGTGTTGAGTTGAGTTGATTTGGTGGTGAGGTGTTGCGACCCCTGGTTCATTCCCGAACCGTGCTCCAGTTTTGGAGTGCCATTTTCGACATCTGTTGTGTGTGTTCCATTTTGGAACGCCATTTTCTGCATCTGTTGCGTGTGCTCCATTTTGGAATGCCATTTTCGGCATTTGCTATGTGTGCTCCATTTTGGAACGCCATTTTCGGCATTTGCTATGTGTGCTCCATTTTGGAACGCCATTTTCGGCATCTGTTGTGTGTGCTCCATTTTGGAATGCCATTTTCGGCATCTTGTTATGTGTGCTCCATTTTGGAATGCCATTTTCGGCATTTGCTGTGTGTGCTCGATTTTGGAACACCATTTTCGGCATCTGTCGCTTGATGAGATGGTCTTTACCGCTACAATCCTGCGAACAAAATAAAAATTGTATGTATGTGATATGTATGCATGTATGCATGGATGCATGATGCTGATGTGGGCCTCGCCCCCAAGCCGATACCGATATGGGCCTCGCCGCTAAACTGACCCTGATGTGGGTCTCAACCTTCGGGACTTATCCCTAAATTGATACTGATGTGGGCTTCGGCCCTGGGACTCATCCTAAAACTGATGCTGATGTGGGCCTCGGCCCTGAGACTCATCCCCTAACTGATACTGATATGGGCTTCGCCCCCAGACCGATACTGATATGGGCCTCGCCCTAACTGATGTTGATATGGGCCTGCCCCCAAACTGATACTGATATGGGCCTCGCCCCCAAAGTGATACTGATATGGGCCCCGCCCCTAGATTGATACTGATGTGTGCCTCGCCCCCAACTGATGCTGATGTGGGCCTCGCCCCCAAACTAATACTGATATGGGCCTCGCCCCCAACTGATACTGATATGGGCATTGGCCTTGGAACTCACCCCAAAACTGATGCTGATATGGGCCTCGCCCCTAGATGATATTGATGTGGGCCTCGCCCCCAATTGATGTTGATGTGGGCCTCACCCCCAACTGATGCTGATATGGGCCTCGCCCTCAAACTGATACTGATATGGGTCTTGCCCCCAACTGATACTAATATGGGCCTCGGCCCTGGGACTCATCCCCAAACTGATGGTGATGTGGGCCTCGGACCTGGACTGATATTGCTGATATGGGCCTCGCCCCCAGACTGATACTGATATGGGCCTCGCCCCCAACTGATACTGATATGGGCCTCGCCCCTAGACTGATATTGCTGATATGGGCCTCGCCCCCAGACTGATACTGATATGGGCCTCGCCCCCATACTGATACTGATATGGGCCTCGCCCCTAGAATGATACTGATATGGGCCTCGCCCCCAGCTGATACTGATGTGGGTCTCACCCCCAACTGATACTGACATGGGCCTCGCCCCCAGACTGATACTGCTGATATGGGCCTCGCCCCCAGACTGATACTGATATGGGCCTCGCCCCTGTGATTCATTCCTGAAGATTGTTGACATTGTACTGTTGCTGCTTCTGGTTGGCTTGCATTCGACGCTTTCTTTTTTTCTCCTTTGAAACCTATTATTACAAAACAGAACAAACACAAAAAGGATGCAAATATGTTACGTGTATGCATGCATGCATGATTGAGTATCCTATCCCGTTGGGTTAGGTCTTCTGCCGGTACTCTTGGTGGCTGCTCGGTCTTTTGACAAGTCTGCCCTCTTCCCTAACCAACGGGTATCTATGATGGCCTTCAAGACAAAAGGGGGTTAACATGGTGCATGTATGCATGAGGTGCATGTGATGCAAGAAATTTATCAACTCATTAAAATTTTCACACAAATCGGCCCACCATCATTTTAGAAGCTTTTGAGCTAACTGTCATAGGAGTGAACTCGTCCCAGTTTAAATGGCCCAACGAGTTCACATCTCATGGCAAGTAGCCCAACTAAATCCAAATGGTAATGTTCTGAACACAAGCACAAAGTGGCCCATCAACACTTAGAAACCTTTGGCCCAATCGTCATAAAATACGTTCTTGTCCCAGTTTAAATGGCCCAATAAGCCCATATCCCATGACAAATGGTCCAAATGGATCTAACGACGATGTTCCCAAACACAAGCATAAAATAAAGATAATGCAAACATAAAACAATGATTTCTACAGAATGGCCCATCAACACTTAGAAGCCTTGGGCCTAATGGTCATAAGGTACGAACTCGCCCTAGTTTAAATGGCCCAGCAAGTTCGCATTTCTGACAATAGTCTAACTGCATCCAAATGAGGATGGTCCACAAGCACATACTCAAGGAAATAATTGTTACTTTAACCATACAACCCCAGTCTATGGGTGGGTTCGTAAGAGTGTAGACAAAGGCTCTCACCGGCGAAGGATGGCCCACAACTAGGTCTCCCCAATCAAGGGTTAGAGCGGCCAAGTGAGCACACCCTTTTTTATACACTAAGGTATGTGCCAGTGAGCTATGGTGTGTGACCGACTGTCAAATGGATTTCCCGTTGTAGATTCCCCAGAGGGAGGGTGGAGCGAGGCTCACTTAAATACCCAAGCCTCTTAGGCTCTTATCGCTTGGTGTCAGGAATAAACAACGAGTCCTCCAAATTAATCCATCACAATAGGCTACGAGTAGATGGCTATCTAGGTGCCTTCACAGCTTTTCCTTCTAGAAAGGTAGTGAGTGAAGGAAGACACCAAACCATTACCTAGCCTCAAAATACCTTTGATTAAACCCCCATTTTATCCACTATAGACACGGTCAATTAGAATATAAATCCAAACATTACAAGACAATATTTCGGGGCCGATTCTCTATCCACAGTGGAGTCGCCAGACTGTGGGACACAGGAACTGGACGACGCATGCTGTCCCGGGCTCGCGGCCCGGTCGGGAGTACGGAGTAGCCACGGGGGACTAAACTGGATAATAATAGAGTCGCCACCCAGTGTGAACCGGGAAAAATGAGATTTAAGGCCGCACTCACCCCTCGCAAGGGAAGTCCTCAAACCGTTGGGTTCAGAATGGTCCCTTACTTATGTCACTTGTAATGAAAGGATTTGTGTAATAATTTAATCAAGCTTAAGTAACACTTATTTCCAAGAGTATCATGCTTCTAAATCCATATGCGCAAAAATAAAACTTACACCAAAATTTGCATATATTTCACATCTAAGATTGCATGCTTGAAAGTACATCAAAGTAGCAACGAACATACAACTTCATTGGCATATTGTATTCATGGAAACACAAGCACACACTAACCACACAAGCACATATAAAGGCGAATCAAATAATGGCGAACATGTGATTTCATAGACATATCATAAACAAATAGCCATTACATGTCCATGCACAAATAAAAGAGTCAACTAAGTATATAATGCAAAAAGACACTTAAGGATGCAATTAGGCATTAAAGTAAGCATGCTATGACGTGGTGCAAAAGAAGATAACTAATATGGACACAAACACACATGTGAGCACTTTTCAAGTGGTACGTGGAATTGTATCCCAAGTACAGACCGCATTACCGTCCATTCGGAATCGGCTACGGAATTTATGTCTGGGTTTCCATCCGATATACTACAAGAAATAATACTCAAATGCTATCATGACATGGATATATGAATTGTAATACGTTAAGCCAAGACTAAGGGATAGATGATGCAATCAATGGAATAAGTATGTTTTTCATTACGATGCGTACAAAGAAAAGGATGACTATATGAAACTTCGTATACCCGATTGAACACATCTTATATTCAATCGAATATACATCAATCGGCGCGGCAAAGCATCGTGGTAAAGGATTTTAACCCCTCCAAATAGGGGACCTTTAATCCGACTTACTAAGCCCATGCGCTCGATTGCATCATGCATACAAAGAATAAAGACAATAACATCAAACTTAGTATGCGTGATTGAACATATCTTACATTCAACCGAACACACATCAACTGGCGCGGCAAAGCATCGTGGTAAAGGGTTTTAACCCCTCCAAATAGGGGACCTTTAATCCGACTTACTAAGCCCATGCGCTCGATTGCATCATGAATAAACAAGTAACATGCGGAATTCAAATGACGAAAAATAAATAAATCAAAGCAATATAAAACAAAAGAAGGTGCCGTTTACTCAAGCGGTACGTGGAGTTGTATCCCGAGTACAGATCATACTACTGCCCATTCGGAATTGGCTATGAAATTTATGTCCGGGTTTCCATCCGATATACCGCGAGAGTTGACACATCTTTCATTTTATTCCAAGGCCACAACATACAATATTTCACAATTCATGCACTTTCTATCTATTCAAGGGCCACAACATGCTTCATTCAAAAATAATCATGCAAACGAAACTCAATAAATAATAAAAATACAACTGAAAAAACAAGTGTGAAAAATACCCTCAGGTCTAACCTTTTATGTCGACTTTCGGACTTGCGTTTCACGACCGTCGGAAGGGCTATCACTCCGCAACTCTTCTGGTTCACCGGTTTGTGTTTTACCTCGCTGTTTCGCTGCTCAAGCTACTGTTTTGACCTCCGTTTTACTACTGTTTTCTCGCGGTTTCACTGCCGTATTGTTGCCATTTTTTGGTCACTGTTTTTGGTGTTTTAGGCTACTGTCTTGGGTGATTTTGGAGGGCTGTTCGGGGGCAGTTTTTGTCACTGTTTGGGGTGTTTTAGGGACTGTTCCAGGGGCTGGTTTACTCTCGGTTTACTCACTATTTTGGGGTGATTTGTTCACTGGTTTAGGTAGTCTAGGGGGACTATTTTGGGTGTGACTTTCGGTCAGGTCAGAGACAGTTTTGGGAGTGGTTTTGTGTGCATGAGGTGATGATTTTGTGATGGGGGCTGCCGTACGCATGATCTACTAGTGAGGGCTGCCGAGAAGCTAATGACTTGATGCGTGGAAGGCAGTGGCTTTGAGAATGAGGCTGGTTGATGCGTGTAAGGCAGTGGCTTTGACGTGGGCGTGGATAGAGGCTAGGGGTGTGGCATATTCAGTTTGGTGAGAGCTGATTGTAGTGTGAGGATGTGTAGAGGGTTTTAGCGTGAATAGCTTTGGGGCAGTGAGTAGTTCATCTAGGTGGAGGCTGTTTGTAAGGGTGTTTGTTGGCTAGTGCATGAGGCTGTGTGGCTTTGTGGCTGCCGAGGGCTGGTGAACTGTTGATATTTGTGGCTGCCGAGGGCTGGTAAGGTGTGGATGCGTGCAGTGGCTGGTTTTGTTTTTGCCTATTGATTGCTGTGGGCTGAGTTAAGGTGGCGTTGATGTGTTTTAGTAGCTATGTGAGGGTGCAGGTCTTGGCTGTACGTGAGAGGAGTTACGTTGAAGGCTTTGTGTTTGTGAAGGCTATGGCTTGGCGTGGAGTAGGGTTTCACTTTTGGTCTGTTTGTATTTTTTTGTGTGAAGAGCCGTGAAGGTGAAGTGTGAATGAGAGAGCTCTCTAAGGTTTATTTTTTTTGTTGTGCCGTGAGTGGGGAGTGTGAATGAGAGAGCTCTTAGGGTTGATTTAGTGTGTGTTTTATAGTTGTCAATTAGGGTTTGCATGGATAGGGATTTGTAGTATCTAATTAGTGTCACAAAAGGAAAATATATATTTGATTGGGGGACAAATTTTGGTGAATTAGAAAGGTTGAATATTTGATTGGTGTTAATTAGGCATTTAATTATTAATTAGGTGAGTAAATATTTTAAATTGGTGAGTGATTTATTAAATTAGGAAGTGATTTATTTTAATTTTTGTAATGATTTATTTAATATTTTATTTAGTTAATGTTTAATTTAATTAATATTTGATTTAATTTGGATGTAATTTATGGGCTATGGGTGTGTGGGCCTCTCTTGGTGGGCTAGGTATGTTTTAAAACAAAAGTCCAACAAGCGAACCCGAAGCAAAATAAGTGAACTAAAATCCAACAAAATATTGATTCCCTTCCGATGTCCGTTTCCCGCGGCTCCCGTGACTTAAAAGGTAGTGCCTCCAAATGAGACTCATCATCGGGTTTCACATGCAAAAATGCAATGCCTACAGTCGCCCCCACTTTGATGGGACTTGTGCAGTGTGTGACTTTGAACAATCCTATCAAAGTTATGCAATGCATTTCTACTTACCTGGCTCGCCAGCTGCCACTTGACTTGCCATGTGTTGAGTTGAGTTGATTTGGTGGTGAGGTGCTGCGACCCCTGGTTCATTCCCGAACCGTGCTCCATTTTTGGAGTGCCATTTACGGCATCTGTTGTGTGTGTTCCATTTTGGAATGCCATTTTCGGCATCTGTTGCGTGTGCTCCATTTTGGAACGCCATTTTCGGCATTTGCTATGTGTGCTCCATTTTGGAACGCCATTTTCGGCATCTTGTTATGCGTGCTCCATTTTGGAACGCCATTTTCGGCATTTGCTGTGTGTGCTCCATTTTGGAACGCCATTTTCGGTATCTGTCGCTTGATGAGATGGTCTTTACCGCTACAATCCTGTGAACAAAATAAAAATTGTATGTATGTGATATGTATGCATGTATGCATGGATGCATGATGCTGATGTGGGCCTCGCCCCCAAGCCGATACCGATGTGGGCCTCACCGCTAAACTGGCGCTCATGTGGGTCTCAACCTTCGGGACTTATCCCCAAATTGATACTGATGTGGGCTTCGGCCTTGAGACTCATCCTCAAACTGATGCTGATGTGGGCCTCAGCCCTGGGACTCATCTCCAAATTAATACTGATATGGGCTTCGCCCCCAGACCGATACTGATATGGGCCTCGCCCCAACTGATGGTGATATTGGCCTCGCCCCCAAACTGATATTGATATGGGCCTCGCCCCCAAACTGATACTGATATGGGCCTCGCCCCTAGATTGATACTGATGTGGGCCTCACCCCCAACTGATGCTGATGTGGGCCTCGCCCCCAAACTGATACTGATATGGGCCTCGCCCCCAACTGATACTGATATGGGCATTGGCCTTGGAACTCACCCCCAAACTGATGCTGATATGGGCCTCGCCCCTAGATGATATTGATGTGATCCTCACCCCCAATTGATGTTGATGTGGGTCTCGCCCCCAACTGATGCTGATATGAGCCTCGCCCTTAAACTGATACTGATATGGGTCTTGCCCCCAACTGATACTAATATGGGCCTCGGCCCTGGGACTCATCCCCAAACTGATGGTGATGTGGGCCTCGGCCCTGGACTGATATTGCTGATATGGGCCTCGCCCCCAGAGTGATACTGATATGGGCCTCGCCCCCAACTAATACAGATATGGGCCTTGCCCCCAACTGATACTGATATGGGCCTCGCCCCTAGACTGATATTGCTGATATGGTCCTCGCCCCCAGACTGATACTGATATGGGCCTCGCCCCCAGACTGATACTGATATGGGCCTCGCCCCTAGACTGATACTGATATGGGCCTCGCCCCCAGCTGATACTGATGTGGGTCTCACCCTCAACTGATACTGACATGGGCCTCGCCCCCGGACTGATACTGCTGATATGGGCCTCGCCCCCAGACTGATACTGATATGGGCCTCGCCCCTGTGATTCATTCCTGAAGACTGCTGACATTGTACTGTTGCTGCTTCTGGTTGGCTTGCATTCGACGCTTTCTTTTTTTCTCCTTTGAAACATGTTATTACAAAACAGAACAAACACAAAAAGGATGCAAATATGTTACGTGTATGCATGCATGCATGATTGAGTTTCCTATCCCGTTGGGTTAGGTCTTCTGCCAGTACTCTTGGTAAAGAAGACTGTTCCATTGACAACTTCAGTGCCACCAAGAACAACAACTGCCGATGTGGTTACTTTGACAAAACCTGCATCTGCAAGCAGCCATGAATTAATAACATTCAGTTTTCTGATTAATTACTAATTGTCTTAAAGACTATAATTTCAATATCCTTACAGAATAAAATAGTTATCAAAGTTATCAAGAAAGTAGTTAATTTGAGTGAAGCTGCTTTCTCCATTATCAAATAGAAATTAATTAAAGTAGGTGAGATATGATTTTTTTTTTAATTTTCTCTCTCTTATAAGTATTTTTCATTGTTATCTGTTTAATACTTGAAATGCTACTACTGATATTTTTATGTCTGCTGAAAGTCAATGTCAATACCTTCTTAGCTTCTGTAAGATGATGTTCAGAGCCCTTCGTTGTCTGTTGTAATAGGTGGTATTGCTGAAACACCTTGTCCTTACAAATGCATTTCCGAAAGATATCATTATATATACTAATGACAATATTATATAAATAGGGTAATTCAGAACCGGACCAGAACCAAATTGGAACCGAATAATAGGGTACCCTATTTAATTGGGTAGGTTCCGGTTCCACTTAATTAAGAACCGATTTTTTCCGTGTTGGTTCCGGTTCCATGCGGAACCGGAACCGAAACCGATTTTGCTCACCCCTACTAGGCCTAGCATGTGATATCGATACTGGATTGTAATACACAATACTATGTATACTACGCTTGACAAAGATTATATATTCCTTAAAGAATATTTCTGGAGAATTGGGTAGGCACGGTGCTTTGCTAGAAGCCAACCATGTCTTGTAAATCGGTAACAACGTGGTACCGGGTACGCACGTGTTCGGATAATCCGACGACCGGATTTACTGCCAACATATCCAGAGATCTCATGGGTCGCTTCCCGAAGATTCACCGATGACGTATGACTCGAATATAATTAATCTGGGATTAATTAGAAGAGAGAGAAAATTAATCTAGGATTAATTGCGGAAAGATTTTATCTGGGATAAAATTCTATTAGAAGAGAGAGAACGATTAATTCGGAATTAATCGATAAAATAATATATTCGATATATTAAATGAAATTATATTTCATAACGGAATTAAAATTGGATTTTAATTCGGGCGAACGAATTAATTTAGAATTAATTCACGAGTGACTTTAAATAGTAATTTTGCTAGGCATAATTATTTAAATTAAATTTGATTTAATTACGTCGCAACGGAAAATTCATTAATTCGGAATTAACGAAACCGATCCGGAATGTGTTTGCGGGCCCACTCGGATTTTGAATCAAGTGGGGCCCACACAAGTCACATCACCTAGTCTATCTCATCACATTTTGGTTGATGGAAGTAGTTAGATTTGATGGTAACTTGTTTCACAATCTTGAAAAGGTGAAAGATATTTTACTAACTAAGGTTTGGTATATGTCTTTGATTTTTGAAATCATTTTCACTTATCACATTTTCACTCTCTTTTCTTCTCCAAAAACCGTGACTCTCCCTCTCTCTATTCTTCTTGCATTTTGCCGAATGTAATAAGAACACAAGGAAGAATTTGTTACAATTTATTCTTTAGATAGTATTTAAAGAATCATACAAAGGTGATAGGGAAACATCCCTTGAGTTTGAAATTCAAAAAGATCAAGCTTGGAAGCTCAATATACAATTCAAAGAAAGCTTGGAGCATTTCAAAGGAGCAAAAGTTTTAAACTCTCCACCTACATCCAATCCTTTCAATGTAAGTATTTCCGCTACTTCTTTGGGTATTCACACATGTTTTATGCTTAATAGATCCTAGGTTGTTCTTAGAGAACCCAACAATGGTATCAGAGCCTATTTAAACATGAAATGAAATTAGGGTTCTTAATCTTGAAATTGGGTATTTTTGATTTGAGCATGATTTAATCAAATTGTTTGTTTGATAATGATAACTTAGAGTTATGCATGATCAATTTTATGAAAAATTAATTGGATTAATTTTTCCCAAATTACTAGGCTTGGCCGAATGTGTAGGACCCTTGTAGCTCATGGTAATTTTGATTTTAGGCCATTGGATGTGTTTAAAATGTTTGGATATATTGATTTGTGATTTAATTGGATTAAAATCAAAATCGGATATAAAAATTCCATGATTGCCGTGAACCTTGGAGAGCATGTTGGATTGATTTTGCTTCAATAATATTGGACATGAATTGAAAATAATAAAGCATGATTAATTATTTGGTATTTTGGAAATGTTAATTTGGATAATTAATTATGGCTATACACTTTAATTAAATAAATTGTGATATTTGGAATATTAGAATTTAATTAATTAGGCTTAATTTGGAATTGGGCTAAAATTGTTGTATTTGGGCCTAATAGGCTTGGTTGGGCCAAGTTAGTTTAGGACAATTGGATTGGATCCAAATTAGGCCTAAAACCATTCCATTAAGTCCAAATATAATAAATGGGCATTTAAATAATTAATTGTGCCTAATGGGCCAAAATTAATTTTGCGGCAAAGAGTGATTCCTTATTGGGCTTTGGTTGCCAAAGTCCATGCCTTAAGAAATTAATTGAAAGCCCATTGGACTTAATTAAATTGACATTGGATGTTAATTGGGCTTTGAGACCCATTAAGATTAGATTTAGAATCTAAGTCGTAAAGACACATTAATAAAGTGTAATTATTTAATTTGGAATTAAATAAAGAATTAGTATTGAATACAAATTAAATTGGATTTAAAATTATAGTTCGATATAATTCAAGAATACATATTTTGAGTACTTATTCTTAAAACGAGTTGGACTCGCGCAAATCAAATCGTTGTTTGAACATTGGACTCGCGCACCATTGATTCTATAATGAACAATTAATTCATAACAACTATGAATATAAATACTTTATATTCGTAATAGAAAAATTGAGCGCTCAAATTGTTCAAGTCCCGAATCAACTCTTAAAAGATATATTCATCTGCTTCTCGTAAGAATGAGTGAATTTCGTATCTATGTAAAACGTTCCCAGCTACATACCAAATTATATCCTCAAAATACGTAGTTATTGGCTGGGAATACAACACCAACCTCACCATATTAAATCAAAGGACATAACCTGTCATGCAGGAGTTAATGTGGTCTGTAATGAGCACACAACTACATGAAACATCCTAACCATATATTGCGAAAGTTACTACTCAAATGAGTAAAATTATGCAAGCCATTCCATGGAGCCAAATGTTGAAGACCAATGAATGTCTTGGTTATTTTATGTACTAATTAGATTAGTATAAGAAATACAAGAGCCCAGTCAATGTATTAATTTTTAGTTATATGTATGCTTTTTTTAATTATTTGAATAACATGTCATATAACTTAAGGTGTCAATTCATATATTATAACATACCATGACATAAGATGCATCTTCACTTAATCTAGCAATAATAATTATGAAATTTAAATAGGTTAAATTAAGATTAAAAATATGTATAAAATAAATTAAGGTGTTTAATTATTTTAAAGGTTTAAAATTTGAAAATTCAGAAATGGATCATAAGATGGAAACCCGGACGTAAATTCCATAGCCAATTTCGAATGGACGGTATTGTGATCTGCGCTAGAGATATAATTCCACGTACCGATGAAAAATAACATAAGTCACTTATACTTTAATTAAAAAAAATTAAACTAAATTGTAAACTAAAATTTTAAAGAGTTAAAATTGGATAGCTCACTAAAGAATACTTAATTAAATGAGTTAATTAAGTTATATTAGTTTAGACTAATAATATTAGTGAATGAAATTTTAAGTGTTAAAATTAGAAAGATCGCTAATACTTCACTAGTATAGGTTAGGTTATGTTTTTAGCCGCACATAATTTAAAAGAGTAGATACAAGTATAATAAAATATTAAATATTTTAAAGTAGAAACCTTAGACTTTAAAATAGAGAGTGGGAGAGGGATATATGATAATATATCCCACGATCTTCGGCGTTAGTTTAATAACATATGTAACAGCTTAAATAATTTATAATAACTATAACTGAATATTAGCGATTAAACAGAAATGTCACATCTTAAATTAAGGCAAATCTAGATCTACCAAATGACTAACAATTGGAATCAAGTAGAATTTATTAAGCCTTATTTGGGGTTAATTAAGCTTAGCAAATCAAGCCCAAATAAGAGAGCATGGCCGACCAAATAGGGGAATTTCTAGAAGTCTCCAAACTTTTCTATCATTTTCTTTATCTTAATTTACTTAAATAAAACAAAACATACAAAGCTCAATTATTCCTCACTTGGCCGTTCGTGTGAAGGAGAAAAATGAAGAAAATTTTAGTTTTTGAAGCATGGTTTGGCAAAGAAGAGGCAAAAAGAAGAATAAAAGAAGAGAAACTCTAGACTTAGAAGATTCCTTGAAATACTAAGTAAGAATTCTTTATAAATCATTTGAATTTTAACGTTTTCTTTAAGTTAGAGATGATTATTAGTGTGGTGGATTGTGTTAGAGTTGGTGCTGTACCAATTTTTTTAATTGTATTTTCCTATAATTACATATGTATATATATTTTATTTTGAATAAAATAAGCAGTTTCATCTATATATATATATTTTTTATAAATGGTAAAAACGTAACAGACATAAAATGATTAGTTATTGTAATATCCCGAATATTTTCGGAACGGTTTTCGAAGATTCCCGAATTGAAGTTTAGAATTTAGAATGGGATGCTATTCAAAAAGAAGAGTTTATGTGTTGGAAAATAGATTAGTACATTTTAAAATGAAGTTTTGTCGCGTTGGAAAATACGTGGTTTCGAGAACGGTTACGTGATTTCTGATTTATATCGTTATATGCGTAAAATTTTCTTGTTTCGGCTATAAAAGTAACAAACAAAAACCGATTGAGTTTATTTTTAAACCATCGAACTTATTTTTCCGAGACGAATAACTTTTGTGTTGAACACCTTTCGAAATTCGCATCATAAGGGCTTCAAAAATATGAATTTCCGAGAAAGCCCCATGACAGAGACCTAATAGAAATTTCGGGGGTCAGAATGTAATTTTCAGAATTTTTTTCTATAAATACCCATAGTTTTCAAAACTTTCCAAAATGAAAAAATTTCCTTAACTCTTCAACACACACCCTTTTCCCCAAAATTTGTTCTTGGTAGCCCTGGTCGCGCCAGTGGCCTGTCAGCCGGCGCGATCGGCCAGAGGGGTGCGCCGGCCACCCCTCTGTCATGTGGTAGCTGACGGAAGCCCATAGGATACCAGAAACAGCGAGAAAAAATAGAGAAATATGTAGTGATGAGTTTATAGATCCCGACACGTTGCTTCATTTGGTTGTGATAAATTTTCCTTTCGTGCCCGGTTGCACTCAAAATGAGGAAGAAAGATTGTAACGACCGGGAATCTCAACTACTGTTACACTGTAGGACGAGTGTCACATAATATAAATTATGTTGGGACACATATACACTCATGAAATGACTTTGAGGATAATCGGTATATTTCTCGAAATTCCTATACGAAATTGTACGATGTTCCATTCCGGACAACCTTATGATATTTGGGCCATAACTTTCTCATACGAACTCCGATTTTTATGAATTTATATCATCGAAAATCTGAGATCGAAACCTACAATTTTCGCTTTGAATATTTTTCTAAATTTGAAACATAAATAGGTTGAAAATGCAGGTAAAAATATGAATGAATAGTGCTTAAGGATGAATCTAGAGAATTCTCCAATTCTCTCAATTTTTCCAACACTTTTATTTTAAAAGTGTTACAAATTAGTCATTTAACCCCCTATTATATATAAGTGGCACTATTCCCAAATCTAAAAAAAAAAGAGAAAACGTAAGAAAAGAAAGAACAAGAAACAAAGGCAAAGTACTAATGCATCAAGCAAAAAAAGAGTGCAGCAATAATTGGAAACATGATGAATGTGAAGAAATCAAGTGAAAAGAGGTAAGGTCAACTTGACCCAAAACTTGGATTGTAAAATTTTGAAAGCATGATGATAGAATAGGGATGTTGGCATGATAATGATTGCATATTGGTAATTGATAAGTAAAGGAAGTGATGGTAGAGTTAAGTACCCAAATTTTGAAAGTCTTAAAGGTTTAGTTAAAAACAAGGATAATGAGATTAAATAATTATTTGAGGATGATAACCTGATGTAGAATATGTGAATTTGAAGTTCAATAGATTAGTTTGTGTAATAATTTTGATATAAAAGTGTTGGTGGTGCTTTTGGGGTAAGATAGACTTTGGAAAGTAAGTAAAGAATCTGGAAAATAGGCCTGTGTCGCGACGCCCAAGGGTTTCCGTCGCTACGCGTGCTAGGAATTTATGCAGATTCAGTTTTGGATTGTTCATGTCGCGATGCGCAAAGACTTGCATCGTGACGCGAACTGGAAAATTTCATGCATGCGTTTCTGGAATTGCATCCCTCGCGACGCGCAAGGTCTTGCGTCGTGACACGAGGATAGAATTTTCCCAAAATAATTTTTATTCATCTCAGTTTTACCTTAGCGTGTGAGAGGCCACCCTAAGAGCCTCGTATCAACTCGTATAAATATAGTACATCGTGGTATACACATGATATGCACGTAAATGATGACAAACATTTAAATAGATAAGTTTATCAATTTCAGATCATTGCAGGAATCATAATTTCCTTCGGCAAAGTAAACGATGCCAGCCAGATTCTAAACCAGTGAGTGGATACCTTCCTTTTAAGTTGATTTTTCGTTATGTTATTTTTCATATCAGACTTATTTTTACGCACTTAGGGCGTTAGCCTATTTTATCATAGTAATTTCATGAAAGAGTATGTTTTAAGAAATGATTTAGAAAAGTAATTTAAAAGCTTGAGTTTTTATGTTTTCGAGACATGAAGAAAAACCCACCTCAGTATGCAACTTGATACAGACATGGAATTGACGGATGGCATGTGCACATGTATAGGACTGAGGGGATGACGATACGTAACGCCCTTAGATCCTAGTTCAGTACTAGGGATGACAAATGCCTGTAGATCTTAGATTCAGAGCTTGGAGGGTAGCATAGATCCGCACCCCCAGTTCTAGTTCAGTGGCTTGGGGGACGATTATACGTAACGTCCCAAGACCACTAGTTTCAGAGACAGGTGTTGGAATGTATGCCCTAGAGCTACATGTGATGTAAACGGTTTTATGTGTTTTGAAATAAAACAATGCATTATTCATTTATCAAATTGTTTGTATAATTTTCGCATATTATATATCATTTTAAATACCCTAGATTGCTTATGTGCCTTCAGAATTAGTGTATGAGTATCATACACAAGAGGATTTAAGTCTGAAGTTAGTAATCTTAAATAGTCCATAGAGAGCAAACAAATCGGGTACTTTGTTTGTGGTTTATCTATAGCTGCGGTCCATTCTATATTTGTATGGCGATCTTGATCCGGATCGTCCATGTAGAGTCATGAGAATGGAGGCACCTTATATGATGCGATCATATAGGACTGGACCCAGATGGAAATGACATTCTTATAATAGCCATTAGACTAAGAAAGTCATTTCGATATACTAGATGGTCATATATAGATTGATCTTAATCCTGAGTATACTACGAACTCCTGCATGGCAGGCTATGTCATTTGATTTACAAAGGTGAGGTTGGTGTATCAGTCCCGACCAATAGCTACGTACTTTGGGGACACAGTTTGTTTTGTAGTTGGGAACGTTTTACATAGACATGGAGTTCACTCTTTCTTGCTAGAAGTAGATGAGTATCTTTCTTAAGGGTTGATTCGGTATCTGAACGATTTGAGCGCTCAAGTCTCTCTATTACGAATAGAAAGATTAAAATTCATAATAGTTATGAATAAATCGTTCATTAGAGAATCAATGGTACTTAAGGTAAAAATAATTAGAGGGGTATAACGGACATTATGACCCGACTCTAATTACGAGATACTCGTGAAGGGTCAATTCGTATGTAATGACTATATCGATGGACAACGACTTAGTTCGACTTAATATATCATCTGCGGCAACGAGAGTGTAACTTTGGGTTTTTAGTGGAATTACCCGGAGTTAATAATTCAGAATATTTAATTAAGAGCTTAATTAATATTTCGAGATTATTGGAGCTCGGAACCGTAGGTCCATTTGGTCCCCGTGCTAGCTCAATTTACTATATCGGATTTAGTATAATTGGATAGTCCAATTATATACTCACAAAGGTATAAATATTATTAATATGATTAATAATATTATTTGTCACACTTACAACTATATATCAAAAGTTAATATATGATTTATATAATAAATGATTATATGATAATTATTTATTGCTAGTAATTAAATTATATATGATATAATTTATTGAAGGCTAATATTGGAATTCCAAATTTGGGTTTTGGAAACCTTTGAATTAAATTTGGAAGTTACATCTTTTTAAAAGGTAGTAACTCTTTAATTTTGTAACATATATTTCTATCATGGAATTGAATACCTAATGCTACAAAATTTATCTATTATTCCTTGTAGTGGCTGAATTCCTCAAGCCATTAGGGGATGGATTTGTTTGTTTTGGAAACAAATAAAATCCTTGGCATTAATTTGGAAATTGTGATTTTCAAATTTTTTAATTGCTTATTTAATTTTGTAACATCTTTTTAATAATGGTAATTGAATATTGATGTTGAAAAAAAATTAAAAGAAACCCTAACTTGGCCGAATTTGACATAGGTGGGAGGGAAGTGGTTGATTTGTTTTATGAAACAAATTACCCTATGTATAAAAAGAAAAGATATATATTTTTTTTGACTACTCCATTATTTTCCAAACCCTAGCCACCTTATTCTTCTTCTCTACCATTCTCTCAAAAGTTGAGAAACTCCATTGAAGAACATAAGAAGAATAATAAAATACTAAGTGTGATTGAATCTCTAAAATTGTTTTAGGGATTTGATTTGTGAGTGTAGCCCACATTACTTTCCGTTGGTAACGAGACATAGCTCGGAAGATCTTATGGCGTTGAACAAAACTCATTATTCTCTTCATCTACAACTCACAACATTGGGACAATTTCATTGCCCATTGCCGTGAATCACTTGCTTGATTAGGGGATCGGTTTGTTTTGTTTTAATTCGGGTTTTGGGAAACACCTTGGGGATTTTTTAGGACTGAGTTATGATTGTTTTTGAGTGGAAAAATTAGATCTATATCACCCTTGCAGTTCACGTAATTCAGCGGCTGATTTGTGTGCAGTTCGGTTGTGTAACTGGTCAAAAATAATCTACTATTTCACTGCAGTTCGGGGGCTGTTCGGGGACTGTTTTGGGTGCATTCCGGGGCTGAGATCTTGTCCGAAACAGAAGCAAAACTTCAGTACATGTGATGGTTCCATTCGGATTTAAGGAAGGGAAAGCATAAAAATTTTTCAAGGTCGATTCGTGTGCCTAATCACTTTCGCTGCGTGAGGAAAGCGTTTCCTACAACAGGTAGTGGCATGCTTTGGGGGACGGTGATACGCAATGCCCCAATATCATGGATTTGCACTTCTGACTCTAGTTAGGCGTATAAGGGGACAACGATACGTAACGCCCCCATACGTCAGGGTTTTCAGAGACAGTAATAGGTTTTTAGAAAACTGTTTTCAGAGATCAGTTTTTAGAAACAGTTTTCAGAACATATTTTTCAGATACAGGTTTTAGAACCAGATTTTCAAAAGTAGATTTCAAAAATGGATTCCAGAGAGAGGTTTTCTAGAATGGAAAGTTTTCAGAAAAGAATCGAATTGATTTCTATAACATAAGTTGCATAAAGTATTTTCAGTTACACTCACTCAGATCGTTCAAACGATCTAACCCCCTACTCCTAGTGTTTTGTTTGCAAGTGTACTCAGAGGATGAGAGGGTACGAGTCCATCGGATTAAGTTACAGTTCAGTCAGAGTCATGTATAGTCATGCATCATGCTTGTCAGATAGTAAAGTTGCATTATGTACAATGATTAAGAATTCATTGTCAGAGTTTTATTGTGAAGAACTGTTGAGAACATGACATAAGTAAATATTGCATGTATGTTAAATTGAGTTTGGGCAATGGTCCCTTGCTTACTTTATATTTGAGATGAGTTATTAGTATTGCATACAGTCAGTGAGTCAGAGGCTCAGGGGGATATGATATCGTGTTCCTTGCCGGTAGCATCTCCCGGATTGGGGATGTTACAAAGATTCTGATGAGTATTGACCAACAGTGAACAATAGCTCTGATCAAAATTCCATCGATTCCAATGCATTCGTGGGATCGTTTGGAGTCCCGTATATGTCATCGAAATATCGGTAAGACCTTTCGGTAAAAAGTTGCTAATTTCAAATTCTCCACTAAATTTTCGGAAGTATCCAGTAGTTTCGTAGAGTAGTGTAATGATATAAAATAAATTGTTTGTGTAATAGTATATTGAATATGAGCATTTGGTAGAATCTGAGTAAAAACAAAATGAGTTGGATCGATCCGATAGAATATGTAAATTTTTGGTAAAAGTGAGTTTTTGCGTATAATGATATGTTTTGATTTTAACGATAGTTATGAGTTATATATGATATTACGAACATATTTGGATAAATTCGGGTAGGTTCGGTGTTAGTTTCCTATACATGCCACAGGATCTCTAAGCGTGATTATTGTGTGAATATTACAAGTTAAGTTGCGGAAATTACTTACGTTGCTCGGTAGAGAAGTTCGAAATTTCTCCTCGGATGTAGAAGCTCCAAGCTTTCTTCGTTGTTCCAAACTCATGGGTGAGTTTCCCTATCACCTTCAATAGACTCCCAAGTGCTAGCTTGCTTGAAATTTTTGCAACAAAAAGTTCTATGGGGAGAAGAGGACTCACGGCAATGGAGGGAGAAAAGAGAGAGTTTTTGTGTTTTTGTTTCTAAAACAATTACCAAATTTTTTGCCTTGCAAAAAAGTGGTATATGCTTTTCCAAAAAGCAAAACAAAAAGCAAAGTGTTTTGGAGAAGTTACCATAAAAGCTCCCAACCACTTCCATCAACTTGAATGGCTAGTGATGTAAGTTGGTGGGTCCAACACTTAAATTAAAAATTCAAGTGGGGTGAGACTACACAATTCGGGCTCGGGTTCGTTTAATCCGATTAAACGAATTTTTTGTTGCGACGTAATTAAATCCAACTTAATTAAATAATAATACCTAGCAAAATTATTACGAAAGTCGCTTATGAATTAATTCCAAATTAATTCGTTCGCTTGAATTAAAATCCAATTTTAATTCCGTATTGAAATCCAATTTCAATTAATATATCCGATATATTATTTTAGCCCAATTAAATAAATTAAATAGAAAAATCCAATTTAACTATTAATTTTATTTTCACGATTAATTCCAAATTAATCGCTTTCTCTCTTTTACACGAATTAATCCCAGATTAATTCTTAAAGCAATTAATCCCAGATTAATTTTCCCTTTGATAATTAATCACAGATTAATTATCGCCGTAATTAATCCCAGATTAATTTTCTCTCTCATAATTAATCCTAGATTAATTATGTTCGAGTCAAATGTCATCGGTGAATCTTTGGGAAGCGACCCAAGATATTCCTAGATATATTGGAAGTAAATACGGTCATCGGACTATCCAAACACGTGCATACCCGATACCACATTCTTACCGATTTACAAGACATGGTTGGCTTCTAGCAAAGCACCGTGCCTACCCAGTTCTCCAGAAATATATTCAACATGGAATATATATAATCTGTATCAGGCGTAGTACACAATGTATTGCGTAATACGATCCAGTATCGGATGTCACATGCTAGGCCTGGGGCTGGAATTGTGTCTGCCCCGTACGAAGCATATATCGGATCACTAGCAACTAGTCTCTGTAATCGAATAATCATGACCCAGTCATACTATTCCGATAGCTGCAGCATTTAAGAGTACTAGTTTTGTATCCCTGCGTGATCATCATCTCCATATGACTGAAGTGATACTTCCATCTTGACATCACATCCAATACACTACGATTCCCAGTAAACCCAGAAGAGGCGTACATAGAACCTGTTAAAGCTCCGGACGACCAAAACCAAAGTATACTGATTGTCGCAAGTATTAGCGATGCAAGTCTCAGGTTAAGACCATATACACCTACCCTGATTCGGATTCCCATAGACACATAGTCATACTACCAATGGGATTCCGATGGGTCTATCCAGAGCGAAGCTGTTCCCGGTCCAACGGCTAACAGAACCTCCTATCACACTTGCATAAGTATCTAATACTTAAATATATGAGAGCTATGTCGTTAAGCTTCCATAACGCACACAAATGTAATACTAGCATATTACGCATTATCGATGTCCAGTATCGATAATACTACTACTAGGGATATTTAATGATTAAACCGTTCATGGATTAATACTGTCTCATATCTTATTAATCCGGTAATAATCATATGGACTTTTATCATTTATATATCCATGTAATCCAATTACAAAATGATAAAAGAGTAATTTCCTTTGTCACATAGTTAATTTGTACAAAAATACCATATCTTTTACAAATAGTGATGATATGGGTTATAATTGTCCAACAATCTCCCACTTGGCCTATACAACCACTCAAGTGTCCAACACCTGAACTATGTACGGGTCATTCAAACTTTTGTTGAGATATCACTTTCGTCAGCGGATATGCAAGGTTATCATCTGAAATGATCTTTCGACTTGACATCGCCACGATGTATGATCTCACGAATCAGATAAAACCATCGAAGTACATACTTGGATCATTGATGAGACCGTAATTCCCTAGCCTGTGGTATGGCCCAGCTTAGCTGCTAACAGAACTACTCCTAATCCAATTAGGAATTTTATAGATCCAAAATGCTTCTTTTGCTTCCTCAGCTGCAGTAATATATTCCGCTTTTATTGCTGAATCGGCAATAATATATTGCTTGGAAGATTTCCAGCTCACTGTTCCATTGTTCAAACAAAATATGTACCCTGATTGTGACTTACAGTCATCTTTATCAGTTTGGAAACTTGTATCGGTGATCCCAGTCACCTCAAGTTCTCCATCTCCATAAATTAAGAAAGCATTCTTAGTTCGTCTAAGATACTAAAGGATGTTCTTAACATCAATCCAGTGACCATCACCTGGATCGACCTGATAGTGACCGTAGATGCTCCCAGGTCACGTACATATTTGTCATTGTATGAGTTCTCGGAGAGTGCCAACAACTTTTAGATCTATCCCAGTAGATCCTTATTCCTAGAATAAGGTTGCCTCTCCCAAGAATTTCATGGAGAATTTTAATGAAAGCCAAGCTTTCACCGATTTTAAATGAGAATATAAGTGCTAAGAAGCAATATATCATCAACGTATAAGACAATCAATGTCAGTGCGCTCCCACTAACCTTCTTATATACACAAGAATCATTTTCATTTTGAATGAAACCATATACCATTATAATCTCATCAAAATGTTGGTTCCAAGAACGCAATGCTTGCTTCAATCCATAAATGGATCGATTTTACTTGTAAACCTAGTTTACATGTTTTGGTGCGACACAACCGTCAGGGTGTTATATAAAACATCCTCCAAAAGGTTTCTGTTAAGGAAGGCGGTTTTGACGTCCAGCTGCCATATTTCATAATCGAAAAAGGTTTCATGGTGAAGACAGACATGGATGGCAACAGACAAACATACAAAGCTAGGCTTGTATCGAAAGGGTATCGTCATCAACATGGTGTCGAATATATTTCA
The DNA here is from genome assembly GCA_019454045.1 of Zanthoxylum bungeanum. Classification (NCBI taxonomy): domain Eukaryota; kingdom Viridiplantae; phylum Streptophyta; class Magnoliopsida; order Sapindales; family Rutaceae; genus Zanthoxylum; species Zanthoxylum bungeanum. Next base: position 52,713 of record SKCR01026498.1, read on the forward strand.
TCTGTTGCCATCCATGTCTGTCTTCACCATGAAGACTCATTTGCTACCAATAGGCACAATGCCTTCTAGTACATCAACCAGTGTCCAAACTTGGTTGTAAACATGTAATCCATTTAAGACTTCATGGCCTCTTGCCATAAAGCGGAGTTGATACCTTGTATCGCTTCCTCATACGTAGCCGGTTCATTATCCTCAATAAGATTAATATCTACATGAGGTAAGATTAGAAACCCATGCCTCTTAGGTTATTTTCTGACTCTCTCCGACCTACGCGGTTCTTGTGTATTAGAAGATTGTGGAACAATCTCATCCCTGATAAACTGTTCGTGTTCTGTGAGGGGATCGGTGCCAGGAACAGTATCACTCCGATTTTCATCGAGTTTTACTTTCCTCCCACTTACCACAACATCTAGGAATTCCTCTAAGGAAAACCGCATAAAGAGCAATAAATATTTTTGTTCTCTTCTGAGTTATGTAAGTAATATTTACTGGTTTTCCTAGGATAACCAATTACAAATAGGCATTTATCCGATTTGGGTTCTAGTTTGGTACCATCCAAACGTTTAACATGCCTAGCATCCCCAAATCTTCAGGAATGAGAAACCCGATTTCTTTCCTGTCCATATTCCCTATGGAGTCTGTCCAATAGACTTTGACGAAACCTTATTCAAAATAATTATTGCACTGTTCAATGCGTATCCCGTGAAGGAAATTGGTAGATCAGTGCGACTTATCATAAACCTTACCATATCCAACAAAGTTCGGTTTCTCCGTTCGGACACACCTTTCATTGAAGTGTTCCAGGAGGAGTCTACTGTGAAAGAATACCATACTATTTCAAGTAATCAAGAAACGCATTGCTTAAGTATTCTACATCACGGTCCGACCGTAATGTTTTAATACTTTTACCGGTCTGTTTTTCTACTTCATGTCGAAACTCTTTGAATTTATAAAAAGTTTCCGACTTGTGTTTCATAAGATACACATAACTATAATGCGATGCAACATCCGTAAGGTTACGAAGTATTCATAACCACCTCTAGTCTGGCTAGATATGGGCCCACACATGTCACTATGATCGAGGGCTAACAACTCAGTGGCACTTACACCCTTACCACTAAAAGGTGTTTTAGGCACTTTGCCTAAAATAAGATTCGCAGACGTCATATGAACTAGGATCAAATCTGTTCAAGTATCCACTCTTCGAAAGTGTGGATATACGAGTTTGGTAATGTGTCCCATGTTGGGAAGTGGCCGCAAGTGCGCAGCGGAAAATTAAATAAATCAAATTATGATGCCGCTATCCCTTTGTCCAAGACCCATTTGTTTTGATTATTCTACAAGCCTAGGCATGCTACTATATATTCTAAGCATAAAAACTCATAAAACATGCAAAGAACATAAACCTAAACATGCTAACTATCATAAGAACTCTAATTAAAATAAAGAAAGAAAAAGACTTACTTGAACTGAAGACTTCTCCAGTCCTCCCTCCAATCTACAAGTTTTTCTCGAACTCAGCAAGCTCTTCCACGTTCCAAAGAGCCACCCAAGTGTGTGGCCTCCAAAGGTGCACACACCAAAGCCAAAACTCAACGGTAAGACTATGCCTTGAGTGCACATGTATTTTTCCCTTGGTGCTAGCCTAGGAAAATACCTCAAAACTTTTAACTCGAGGTTTCTCTAGTCAATTAGAATTAAGGATCCTCAAAATCAGTGGCTTACTCTTAAACCTTAGAGTTGCTCACTTATATAAACCCAAGATATGAAAGGTTTGGTGCAAAAATTTGTAAAGAATTCATTGGGTTTATATAGGTGCTCCAAAGACAACAAAATTAATTAAGAATCCGATGTGGGATAAATGCTAATTTAATCTTAGCCATTGGATCTTAATTTAGTGGTTTAATGAGATTATAAAACCCTAATAAGAGTTTGGGCCGAATTGGAATTCAAAACAAATAACAAATAATTTTTTTTTACTATTCACGTTTATTTATTTATTTATTTATTCCAATTCCAAAAGTGCCCCTATCGTCATTCACCAATCCCTAAGCCACTATGGAACCTCATAAATGATCTATTCAATAATTAAACATATTGAACCATTTATAAACAATTCCTACAACAATCATATATGCTGTTAAATTTGTACTGTGCACTGTTAGCCATTGATTTCGACTTTGTTGTGTGTGACCTTTTGGGTTCCCCTTAAGTTGGACATGAAATGAATCGTGATAATTTAATCGAACATAAATTATCCTCCGATCAGATGGTCGTTCGATTTCAATGACCAAGGTTGACATCTAGCAACATGCCAAGGCCCTCAAATGAGAAGGAAAGATATATATATTCTGTATGCGATTTACATATGATACGGTCCCTCACCTCACTGTATCCCCACCGTTTGACCTAGGATATGGAAATTGTCTACCCATATAGTCAAATGTATGATGTTGATAGTGTCATGAATCGTGCTAACCCAAGAATCTCACATGATTATTCCGCTGCGGCCACAGTCTCAAGCACTGATCACACATATCAACCCGCGAACTGAATACTATTATTATAAGAAAATATTATCCGAGAGAGTGGCGATTTTCTGTTGTATCATTACAAACTTCATGTATTTGATCCACACATAAGATTGTAAAGACCTCAAGTCTAAGAACTAGTCATACAATTGATACATGAAAGTTCTCATAGACACAAGGGATAAACACTCCATGTGAAAACTTTCGGCGGTCAGTTCGATGGACACAAGTAACTCATGCATCCATGTGATACACCAAGAGGACGGATCTCCGTTAGTAGCCTATGAGATCAGCTACATCGCTTAAGGGCAGATCATATCATCATGCTATTCTCTCCGCTTTATGAACGCCCAGATTATTCATAAAATTATGACTAGGAACGTTTGAGAGTAATGATTCTTGAGCCCTCAAATCGTTCAAGTACCGAATCAACCCTTAAGAAAGATACTCATCTACTTCTCACAAGAATGAGTGAACTCTATGTCTATATAAAACGTTCCCAGCTACAAAATAAACTGTGCCCCCAAAGTACGTAGCTATTAGTTGGGATTGCTACACCAACCTCAACTTTGTAAATCAAAGGACACAGCCTGCCATGCAGGAGTTCGTAGTACACTAAGGATTAAGATCAATCCATATATGACCATCAAGTATATGGAAATAACTTTCTTTGCTTAATGGATATTATAAGAATGTCATTTCTATCTGGGTCCAGTCCTATATGATCGCATCATACAAGGTGCCTCCATTCTCATGTCTCTACATGGATGATCCGGATTAAGATCGCCATACAAATATAAAATGGACCGCATCTATAGATAAACCACAAACAAAGTACCCGGTTTGTTTGCTCTCTATGGACTATTTAAGATTACTAACTTCAGACTTAAATCCTCTGTTGTATGACCCTCATACACTAAGTCTGAAGTTACATAAGTAATCTACGGTATTTACGAAGATATATAATATGCGAAAGATAAACAAACAATTTGATAAATGAATAATGCATCGTTTAATTTCAAAACGCATGAAACCGTTTACATCACATGTAGCTCTAAGGCATACATCCCAACAATCTCCCACTTGCATTAGAGCAAATGGGACATGTCACGTAATCATAGACCATCTAGGTGACCTTCAAAAATTTTAGCCGGCAAGGTCTTTGTAAACGGATCAGCAAGGTTCTCTGCGGATGCAATCTTTGTGACGGTAACGTCTCCTCTCTGCACTATCTCCCTGATGAGATGATATTTCCTATCTATATGCTTTCCCCTCTTGTGGCTTCTTGGTTCTTTGGAGTTTGCTACCGCTCCACTATTATCGCAATAGAGGGTGAGTGGTCTATCCATATCTGGAACAACTTCCAGATCTCCCAAGAATTTACGGAGCCAGACTGCTTCCTTAGCTGCTTCACAAGCTGCTACATATTCAGCCTCCATGGTGGAGTCGGCAATGCAAGATTACTTTATGCTCCGCCACACAATAGCCCCACCACCTAGGATGAACACTGATCCAGATGTGGATTTCCTGGAATCAACATCCGTCTGAAAATCAGAGTCTGTGTATCCCCTTAGGATCATATCCTCACTGGAATATACTAGCATATAATCTCTCGTTCTCTTAAGATACTTGAGAATGTGTTTCACAGTCACCCAGTGATCCAATCCCGGGTTTGACTGAAACCTACTGACTACTCCCACTGCAAAGCAGATGTCCGGTCTCGTGCATAACAGGCATACATGAGACTACCAACTGCTGAGGCGTATGGGATATGTCTCATTTCCTCAACACTTTGAGGTGTCTTAGGGGACTGTTCCTTTGAAAAATGAATTCCATGCCGATAAGGCAGATTACCTTTCTTGGAATTCTGCATCCCAAATCGCACAAGATCTTGTCGATGTAGGATGCCTGAGACATAGCTAACAGTCGTTTCTTGCGATCCCGAAGTATCTGGATCCAAAGAACATAACTGCCTCTCCCAAATCTTTCATTTGGAATTGCTCTCAGCTAGCCAGGTTTTTACATCTGATAATATCCTTACATCATTCCCAATGAGTAAAATATCATCAACGTATAAAACAAGAAAAACCACCTTCCCGTCAATGACGCGCTTGTATACACAAGGCTCATCAACATTCTGCTCAAAATTATAAGACTTGATCGTTGTGTCAAATCTTATATTCCAAGATCGAGATGCCTGCTTGAGTCCATAAATGGTCCTTTGCAGTTTGCAAACTTTTTGCTATTGACCTTGGGCGATGAACCCTACTGGTTGTATCATATAGAAACTTTCATCAAGATTGCCATTCAAGAATGCAGTCTTGACATCCATTTTCCAAATTTCATAGTCATAAAATGCGGCAATGGATAGAAGAGTGAGTATGGATTTAAATAGCTACATGCGAGAAATTTTCCTCATAGTCAACTCCCTCTTTCTGGGTATAACCTTTGGCCACTAGTCTAGCCTTAAAGGTCTGTACCTTCCCATCTGATCCCCTCTTCCTCTTGTAGATCCACTTGCAACCTATGGGTTTCACCCCATCAGGTTGGTCTACAAGTTCCCAGACCGAGTTGGAGTACATGGACTCCATCTCTAGGTTCATGGCTTTAAGCCATTCCTTTTTGTCAGAATAATCCATTACACTACTATAGGTCAATGGATCATCTATACCATCGCTAGAGGTGACAACTTGTGCCTCTCCAACCCCTAGGTAGCGATCAGGTTGTCGCACAACCCTCCCACTGTGTCTAGGTGGTAGATCATTCTGACTGGGTAGCATCTGACTATCAGATGTCGAAGGTGCTATGTATTTGTCAACTTTCGTTGACGATAGCGTGCTGATCGAACCAGTAAGTAACTCATCGAGTAATATTTTACTACGAGGCTTGAACTCCCTCATGTAGTCCTCCTCTAGAAACGTATCATTTTTCGATACAAATACTTTGTTATCATCGGGACTGTAGAAGAATCCACCCCTAGTCTCCTTCGGGTAGCCTACAAATAGGAACACCTGAGAACGTGGTTCCAACTTTGTAGTCTTATTCTTCAGCACATGTGCTGGACACCCCCATATGCGGAAATGTCGTAAACTAGTTTTACGACCATTCCACAACTCTAAGGGAGTCTTAGGAACAGACTTAGATGAAACTACATTAAGGATACATTGCGATTTGCAGTGCATATCCCCAGAATGAACTAGGTAGTGAGCTATAACTAAACATAGATCTCATCATGTCTAGTAGGGTTCGATTTCTCCTTTCTACAACACCATTTTTGTTGGGTGTTCCAGGTGCTGTGAGCTGGGATACTATCCCATGCTCAACTAAGAATTCCTCGAAATCTCTGTCAAGGTATTCCCCTCCACGATCTGATCGTAGAGTTTTGATTGTCTTACCTAATTGGTTCTCAACCTCAGCACGATACTCCTTGAACTTTTCAAAGGTATCTGATTTGTGATGCATTTGGTAGACATACCCATATCTTGAATAATCGTCAATGAATGTGACGAAGTATTCATAACCACCTCGGGCTTTTACATTCATCGGTCCTCAAACGTCCGAATGTATTAGTTCTAGTGGTTGATTGGCTCTTATACCATTTTCCAGTGAAAGGTCTCTTGGTCATTTTTTCCTTCTAAACAATGATCACAAACTGGTAAAGTCCCGAGCTTTAACTGGTTTAAGGCTCCGTTCTTTATCAATCTATTTATCCGGTCAAGGTTGATGTGACCAAGTCTAAGATGCCATAGATATGTGTCATCGTGAGAAATCTTTGGCCGTTTTGTTTTAGGTTTTTCAACCTTAAACATTTCAGTGTTGAGCAGTGACCTATGTGTTAACGGTCTTAACACATACAAGTTATTTTCTGAGTTCCTGTGCATATAGTTAATCCATTTCTACCAATAATAACCAAATTGCTATTAAAAGAAACTGAATAACCATCATCCAAAAGTCTAGAAACAGAAATCAGGTTCCTACGAAAACCAGGAATTAATAACACATTGTTCAAATTTAAATAACTATTATTAATAAAATTTAAACTGGAAACTCCCACTGCTCTTGCTGAAACAGCATCCCCTGTCCCGACCCTCATGGTGTAATCACCTTCAGCAAGGTCCCTCCATGAATCAAGTAGCTGTAAAGAAGAACAAACATGGTTAGTGGCCCCAGAATCAACAATCCAAGCGGATTAATCATCCTCCACTAAAAGAGATTCAATAACGAGTAAATCATATTTACCTGTTTCCTTTTTCTCCTTTAGCTCAGCAAGGTATTTAGGACAGTTCCTTTTCCAATGCCCATTCTTGTCGCAGTGGAAACATTTTCCTTTGGGCTTGGCATCCTTGGAGCCTTTCTTGTTCTTCTTTTTCATGGGCTTACCCTTAGCCTTTTCAGTGCTTTTCTTGTTCTTCTTTGCAGATTTAGAAGATTCGGCAACATTTGCCTCTGTATTGGACTTACGAGGATCCACAAGCATGGACTCGTAATGGGTGAGCTCATTAAGCAGTTGGGTCAAAGTAAAAGACAACTTGTTCATAACATAGTTGCTTTTAAACTGCAGGAAACTCTTCGGAAGAGTTTCCATAATCATGGTCACCTGGCTACGCTCGTCAATACGAGCTCCATGGGTTTCAGCAGTGTTGAGATAAGTCATCATCCTTAAGACGTGCTCTCGGACTGATGTCACATCCTTCATCCTAGCAGTCATCGCTGAGACCATGGCCTCATGGCGTTGACGCTCCGAAGGCTGCCCAAACATACCCTGCAATGACTCCATCATCTGAGATGTTAGAGCCATAGGTTTATACTTTGCAGCAAGAACCTCAGACATCCATGCTAGCAAGTAGCAGCGGGCTTTCTCATTTGCTGTGACCCATTTTTGGTAGGTATCGCGCACAGCTTGGCCAGCATTTCTGGTCGACTCGGGAGGACGTTCCTCCGTCAGGACAAACTTCAGGTCTTCACAGACCAGGATAGCGTTCATGTTACTTTTCCACTTAACATAGTTTTCTCCGGTCAATTTATCATTTGAGAGTATGGAAATTATTGGAGAAACCATGGCAGAAAATAAAATAAACATGCATTCAACATTCATTCATCGCATATTAAAATCATCAAAGAATTTTGGCATAAAATTAAACATGATGCAAGAACCATGAATAATGAATTAGAAACCTAAGAGAATTGCTACGCCACGGAAAACCTATCATCCCACAAGTAAGTGCCGCCGTAGGGTAGGTCAAGTACTCGCATGATAGATCGAGACAATCTCAGTCAATTTAATATATGCGGGAATAACTCTTATTCCTATATTAAACAACTACCGTTTTATTTGATCAAGGAATTTCATTAACAGTTAATTATTCCTTTGTGAGTGTAACCCGCCGTTTCGGGATTCTTTGACTTAACGAGTGAAGTGCCGCCGTAGGGTAGGTCAGTTCACAAGATACATCTAGAATCCCTATCCTCTCGGAACCCAAACCTGATATTGACCCAAAATGGACACCATCCGTAGGGGGACGAAAACAAAGCCGTCTCGAGGCGCCTTTTGAATCTCACGTTTTGGGACTAACAACGGAGATCGTGGGATATACTGTCGTATATCCCTCTCCCACTCACTATTTTAAATATTAAGGTTTCTATCTAAAATATCTAATATTTTATTTTAACTAGTGTGGATAAACTTATGGCGGCTAAATCATAATTGTTATTTACACTAGTTTGTCATAAGTGAGCTAAATCAATTTTAACTATTAAAATTGTGTCACTAATATTAGTCTCTACTAATATGTTTACTCTATTAAACTAATTTAATTAGAGTGGTATAAGTGAGTTACAATATTTTAACTCTTAAAATACTAGGCACTTAAGGGTCTAAAATCATGGAATTCTAAATGGTCAAAATTCAATTAAACATTTTAATAAATTTTTAGTGCGTTATAAAATCCAATGGTACGTGGAATTGTATCCCGAGTGCAGACCATATTTCCGTCCATTCGGAATCGGCTATGGAATTTATATCCGGGTTTCCATCCTATATACCAATGGAATTTATTATGCACCAATTAAGCCCAATATATTAGAATTCAAGTTTTAGACTATAAATCCAATTAATCTAATTAATGATTTCAATGCATATCATTTTTTAACTTAAACATTTTAAATTACATAAAATCATAATTTTATGTTTATAATGATAATGCATCTATGACATGTTATGGCAAGTAAAATGCATGAGTGGGCACCCTAAGCTATATGACATGTTATTCAAACAATTCGAAATAAACATACATATAACATAAAAATCATTTTGCATTGACCGGGCTCTTATTTTTCCTATACTAATCTAATTAGTACAAAAGATTCACCAAGGCATTCCTTGGCCTTCAAATCCTGCTCCAAAGTGGTGTTGGCTCTCTTTGCGACTTCGGTGCTCCAAATTACAAAGAATTGAAACTTTAAATTGAAAATTAAAATTACAACAAATATAAACAGTGGCCTTATGGCCTTACATCCCAAAACCAAAACCAACTACAAAAATAAGAGCCAGAAAAATTTACGACCAATGCAAAATCCATTCATCACATGAAATAACAAAACCATTCATCACATGAATATCACAATGTGCCCACTCATCTAAACATGCATATCATATTTATAACTCATATAAATATATTAAAAACAGAAACTTTAAATGAAAAAGTGAAGGGTTAAGAGCACTTTTCAACCTCGCTCTTGATGCCAATTGTAGGAAACGCTTTCCCTCGCGCAATGGAAGCGGTTAGGCCCACGGATCGAACTTGAAAATTTTTTCTGCTTTGCCCTTCTTTTGACCGAATGGTACCAGTGGGTATACTGAAATTTTACTTCTGTTTTACAAAATATTTCAGCCCCGGAATGCCCCCGAAACAGTCCCCAAACAGCCCCTTGAACTGCAGTGAAATAACGGACTGTTTTGCACCCGTTACACGCGTGAACTGCACCCAAACCAGTCCACAATTTGCGTGATCTGATGTAGGCTTTTAGGTCTGATTTTTCACTCAAAAACAATCCTAACTCAGCCCTAAAATTACCCCAAAGTGTTTCCCAAAAACCGAATTAAAACCAAACAAAAACCGAGCCCCAAAAATAGGTGATGTGCGTGCGGCAGTGGGGAACTTACTGCCTCACTGCCGTGAGTTACTAGAGAGGGGAATAAGAGATTTCCAACGCCACAAGATCTTCCGAGCTATGTCTCGTTACTTACGGAGGTTAGTGTGGGCTACACTCACAAATTAATCCCTAAACGTTTTAGAGACTAAATCACACACCGAAAATAATTTTCTGGTTCTTCAATAATCTTTCTCAACTTTTGAGAGCATAAAGAAGAGAATGAGGCTAGGGTTCTCTGTTAGTGTAGATCTAAAAGAAAAATTATTTTTTCTTTTTATACTTAGGGTAATTTGTTTCATAAAACAAATCAACCAATAGTCTCATACCCTTATTAATTTTCGGCCAAGGTAGGGAATTTTTGTTTGATTTTGTTTCCAAAACAAACAAATCCCATTCCTTACTCAATGAGGAATTCAGCCAAGGCATTGTATTTTGATTTGATTTTGTTTCCCAAAAAAACAAATCATATTCCTTATCCAATGAGGAATTCGGCCATGGTGATGAATTTTGTTTGATTTTGTTTCCCAAACAAACAAATCCTATTCGTTATCTAATAAGAATTCGGCCATGGCAAGGATTTTTGTTTCCAAAATAAATCTTAGCCTTATTAAATTATATCATATATAATTCAATATTCTATTTTTAATAATTATCATATAATTATTAATACCTTACATTAACTTTTAATGTATAGTCTCAAGTGTGATGTAATTAATATTATTAATCATATTAATAATATTTATTCTTTGTGAGTATATAATTGGACTGTCCAATTATATTAACTCCGCTAAAGTATATCGAGCTAGCACGGGGACCAAATGGACCTACGGTTCCGAGCTCCAATAATCTCGAAATATTAATTAAGCTCTTAATTAAATATTCCGAATTATTAACTCCGGGTTATTCCACTAAAAATCCGAAGTTGCACTCTCGTTGCCGTAGATGAAATATTAAGCCGAACCAAGTCGGTGTCCACCGATATAGTCATTGCATACGAATTGATCCTTCACGAGTATCTCGTAATTAGAGCCGGGTCATAATGTCCGTTATACCCCTCTAATTATTTTTACCTTAAGTACCATTGATTCTCCAATGAACGATTTATTCATAACTATTATGAATATTAATCTTTCTATTCGTAATAGAAAGACTTGAGCGCTCAAATCGTTCAAGTACCGAATCAACCCTTAAGAAAGATACTCATATACTTCTCGCAAGAAGGAGTGAACTCCATGTCTATGTAAAATGTTCCCACTACAAAACAAACTGTGCCCCCAAAGTACGTAGCTATTGGTTGGGATTGCTACACCAACCACATTTGTAAATCAAAGGACACAGCCTGCCATGCAGGAGTTCGTAGTACACTCAGGATTAAGATCAATCCATATATGACCATCAAGTAGATAGAAATGACTTTCTTTGCTTAACGGATATTATAAGAATGTCATTTCTATCTGGGTCCAGTCCTATATGATCGCATCATACAAGGTGCCTCCATTCTCATGTCTCTACATGGACGATCCGGATTAAGATCGCCATACAAATATAAAATGGACCGCAGCTATAGATAAATCACAAACAAAGTACCCAGTTTGTTTGCTCTCTATGGACTATTTAAGATTACTAACTTCAGACTCAAATCCTCTGTTGTATGACACTCATACACTAAGTCTGAAGGTACATAAGTAATCTACGGTATTTACGAAGATATATAATATACGAAAGATAAACAAACAATTTGATAAATGAATAATGCATCGTTTTATTTCAAAACGCATGAAACCGTTTACATCACATGTAGCTCTAGGGCATACATCCCAACACTAGCAACATGCCAAGGCCCCCAAATAAGAAGGAAATATATATATATACCCATTCTGTATGCGATTTACATAAGATACGGTCCCTCGCCTCACTGTATCCCAACCGTTTGACCTAGGGTATGGAAAGTGTCTGTTGGACAATTATGACCCATAACATCACTATTTGTACATAACATGGTGTTGTTGTACAAATAAACTATGTGACAAAGGAAATTGCTCTTTTATCATTTGTAATTGGATTACCGGGATATATAAATGATAAAAGTGTTAGACATTATGTCCCATAGCGTCACTGTTTGTAAATGATATTGTATTATTGTACAAAATTAACTATGTGATAATGAAATTGCCTTTTTCCGTTTTGTAATATTATTTACTTTGATATATAAATGGCGAAAGTCCATATGATTAATACCGGATTGAGATGATATGAGACAGTATCAATCCATAAAGGTTTAATCATTAAATATCCCTAGTCGGAGTATTATCGAGATCGGACATCGATAATGCGGAATAGACTAGTATTGCGCTTGTGCACGTTGTGAGGGCACAACGGCATAGTTCTCATATATTTAAGTATTGGATACTTATGCAAGTGCGATAGGAGGTTGTGTTTTACCGATGGTACGGAAAACAGCTTCGCTCTGGATAGACCCCGCGGAATCCCATTGGTAGTATGTCTGCGTGTCTATGGGAGGCCGCATCAGGGTAGGTGTATATGGTCTTAACCTGAGACTTACATCGCTAGTACTTGCGACAATCGGTAAACTTTGGTTTTGGTGGTTGGGGACCTTAACCGGTTCTGTGTACACCTCTTCTGGGTTTATCGAGAATCGTAGTGTACTGGATGTGATATCGAGATGGAAGTATCACTTCAGACATATGGAGGTGATGATCACGCAGGACACAGAACTAGTACTCTATAAAAGGTTGCAACCGTCGGGACAATATGACCAGGTCAGGATTGTCCGATTTAAAGAGACTAGTTGCTTGATGTCCGATATATGTTTCGTACGGGGCAGACACATTTCCAGCCCCAGGCCTAACATGTGATCGTCCGATACTGGATCGATGTACGCAATACTACGGTATACTACGCTTGATATAGATCTGATATTCCTATAAGAATATTTCTGGAGAATTGGGTAGGCATGGCGCTTTGCTAGAAGCCAACCTTGTCTTGTGAATCGGTAAAAACGTAGTACGAGGTACGTACGTGTTCGGATTATCCGACGACCGTATTTACTGCCAACATATCCGGGTCGCTTCCCGAAGATTCACCAATGACGTATGATTCAAACTCGATTAATCTTGGATTAATTACGGAGAGACTTTATCTTGGATAAAGTACTATAAATAGAGAGAGAACGATTAATTTGGAATTAATCGTAAAATTATTATATTCGATATAATAATCGAAATTCGATTTCGACGCGAAATTAAAATTAGATTTTAATTCGGACAAACGAGTTAATTTAGAATTAACTCGTTAGCGACGTAAATAATAATTTCGCTAGGCGCAATCATTTATTTAAATTCGATTTAATTAACGTCGCGACGTAAGTTCGGTATTTCGCAAATATCGAACCCGAACGCGTGAGTGCACGTGGGCCCACTTTCATTTGGAAACGTGTGGGGCCCACATGACACATGTCATATTATGCATTATTTAATTGTGATGCATTGCATGGAGATAGTGTACAATGCACTCAATGGTTTTGCATGGAAATTGAGTGTTTGACACTCTAAGCCATTGCATGATTTGTGTCATAAGTTTATTATTAATTTAATAATATCATGGCATAAATATAAATTGATTTTTGAAATCAAATCCCTCACTCTCCTCTCTTTCCTCTTGACCGAAACTGTGAAGTTTCACAGCCCTCTCCACTTTTCTGTTTTTGTTGCAAAAACTTGAAGAAATTGTGTTTTGTTTGGAACATAAATTCACACACAAGGCTAGCACCTTCAAGGGATCATACAAAGGTGTTATGGGAAACTAATTCTTGAGCTTGGAAGGATCAAAGAAAGCTTGGAGCTTCCCCACTCACCTTGGCCGAAACCTTCACTGCACAAAGTAGAAAATTTTCATTTCATCAACGCATCCTTGTGAGTATGATTCCGCCATACTTCATCTTTTAATATATATATATTCATTGTTGTATTAAATGCTTAATCTTTCCTTGGGACATATAATAGAAACCAACAAAAAGTCCATATGATTAGTACCAGATTAATAAGATATGAGACAATATTAATAAACGTAAGGTTTAATCATTAAATATATATATATTCATCTTTTAATTATATATATTCATTGTTGTATTTAAATGCTTAATCTTTCCTTGGGACATATAATAGAAACCAACAAAAAGTCCATATGATTAGTACCAGATTAATAAGATATGAGACAATATTAATAAACGTAAGGTTTAATCATTAAATATCCCTAGTCATAGTATTATCGAGACTGGACATCGATAATGCGGAATAGACTAGTATTACACTTGTGCGTGTTATGGAAGCGTAACGACATAGTTCTCATATATTTGGGTATTGGATACTTATGCAAGTGTAATAGAGGTTCTGTTTACCAATGGTACGGAAACAGCTTCGCTCTGGATAGACCCCTCAGAATCCCATTGGTAGTATGACTATGTGTCTATGGGAATCCGAATCAGGGTAGGTGTATTTGGTCTTAACCTGAGACTTGCATCGGTAATACTTGCAATAATCGGTATAATTTGGTTTTGGTCGTCCGGGGTTTTAATAGGTTCTGTGTACGCCGCTTCTGGGTATATTGAGAATCGTAGTGTATTGGGTGTGATGTCAAGATGGAAGTATCACTCCAGTCATATGGAGATGATGATCACGTAGGATACATAACTAGTACTCTTAAGTACTGCAGTCATCGGGATAATATGACTAGGTCATGATTATCCGATTATAGAGACTAGTTACCAGAGATCCGATATATGATTCGTATGAGGCATAAAAAATTCCAGCTCTAGGCCTAGCATGTGATATCGATACTGGATCGCAATACGCAATACTACATATACTACGCCTGACATAGATTACATATTCCTTAAAATAATATTTCTGGAGAATTGGGTAGGCCAATGCTTTGCTAGAAGCCAACCATGTCTTGTAAATCGGTAAAAACGTGGTACGGGGTACGCACGTATTCGGATAGTCTGATAACCAAATTTACTGCCAACATATCCAGGGATCTCATGGGTCACTTCTTGAAGATTCACAGATGACGTATGACTCGAACATAATTAATCTGGGATTAATTATAAGAGAGAAACTTAATCTAGGATTAATTACGGAAATATTTTATCTGGCATAAAATTCAATTAATAGAGAGAGAACAATTAATTCAGAATTAATCGATAAACTAATATATTCGATATATTAAATGAAATTAGATTTTGTAATGGAATTAAAATTGGATTTTAATTCGGGCAAATGAATTAATTTAGAATTAATTCGCAAGCGACTTTAAATAATAATTGTGCTTGGCATTATTATTTAATTAAATTTGATTTAATTAAGTCGCAACGGAAAATTCGTTAATTCAGAATTAATAAACCCGAGCCCGGAATGTGTTTGCAGGCCCACTTGGATTTTGAATTAAAGTGGGGCCCACACAAGTCACATCACGTGTCATTCTAAACTTTTTGGTGATGGAAGTTAGTAGAGAATTTGATGGTTGCTTGTTCAACACACAAGTTTGAAAGATTGAATGACATTTACCAATTATTGTATTTGGTATATGACTTTCAATTTTGGAAAAACATTTCACTTCATCATTCACTCCTCTCTCTCTCCATTTTGGCATGAAAAGCCATTTTCCTCTCAAAATTTTTTGGCTTGGCCGAGACACACACAAGAGAAGGAAGCAATTTGTTGTAAATTTTTCCTAGTGCTAGCACACAAAAGAATCATACAAAGGTGATAGGGAAACCTTTCCTTTGAGTTTGGAATTCAAGAATCAAAGCTTGGAGCTCAACATACAAACAAAGGAGAGCTTGGAGCACTACACAAAGGTTGGAATTTTTGTTATCTCCACATCCTACTTAGCCGATCAAAGTGAGTACTTTCCGATATCTTGCTTTGTTTATTCACACATGTTTTATGCTTATTAGATCCTTGGCCAGTTCTTAGAGAACCCAACAATGGTATCAGAGCCTAAATTAAACATGAAATGAACTTAGGGTTTATATACTTTAATTTGGTCTTTTGTGATTTGAGCATGATTTCTTCAAATTGATGATTTGGTTGAGCTTGGATGATGTTAAATTAGATTTTTGGATCTTAGGAATTGAGAAAATAAATTGGATATATTTTCCCCTAATTCCATATGCTTCGCCGAAAATGTGATGAACCCTAAACTTATGGTGATTTTGATTTTTAGACCATTGGAGGTGTTTAAAATGCTTGGATATATTGAAATCAAAGTTAATGAAAAAATATCCATATTGCCGTGAGCTATTGGAAGCATGTTGGGATTGATTTTTCTTCAATTTGTGTCTGACATAAGTTGATTAATTAAAGCATGATTAATTAATGTAATTGGTGTTTTGGAAATATTAATTTAACTAATTAATTATGGCTAATACACTTTAATTAAATAATTGTGATATTTGGAATATTGTGATTAAATAAATTAGCCTTTAATTTTGAATTGGGCTAATGTTGTTGTATTTGGGCTTAATGGGCTTGGTTGGGCCAAGTTTGGTTTAGGATAATTGGTTGGATCCAATTGGGCCTAAAACCATTTCCATAAAATTCAAATATGATAATTGGGCCTAATGGGCCTAAATTGATTTTGGCATAGGGTGATTCCTAATTGGGCCTTGGCATCTTGGGTTTGACCCATAATTGCCAAAGCCCATGCCTAAAGAATTAATTAAAAGCCCATTGGACTTTAATTGAATAATATTGGATACTAATTGGGCCTTTGAGACCCATAAAGATTAGATTTAGAATCTAAGTCGCAAAGGCACATTAAAAGTGTAATTATTTAATTTAGAATTAAATAAAGAATTAGTATTGAATACAAATTATATCGGATTTAAAATTATAGTTCGATATAATTCAAGAATATGCACTTTGAGTATTTATTCTTAAAAGAGTTGGACTCGCGCAAATCAAATCGTTGTTTGAACATTGGATGGTAATTAATCAAAGATTAATTAATTGGATTAGATTGATTGATAACATGATTTGTGTGAATACATGGATGTATTGTATGAATAATGTATATCAGATGGATATTAGATGGGTGAGGGTAATTTTGGAAATTGTTGTAATAAATTTAGAATTTATTAAATTGGACCTACGTGTCCAGCCTTTATCTCTCGACTCTTTGTAATTCTCTTCTCACCAATTCACCTCAATGTAAATGAGGTTTCTTTAGAAGTATTATGTAATTGGGTAGAAGTTAGAATAGTGCTAGCGGGAGAAAGGAAAAAGAGAGATTTGTTCTAGGAACAATTTGTGAGATATCCATCCGCATATCATTATTATTTTATTTATCGTGCCTTATTATTCTTTTAGAATGCATGCTTAAGGGTGTATGATGAGACCTAATCAAAGATAATTAATTGGTTGCTAATTACGCGAAAAACCCTCAATCAAATATTAAGCATTTTCCTTCCATTGAATGGTTCTTTCTCAAGATCCAAGATTGGCATTGGTTTGTTGGCCAAAGTCAAGATCAATGTCCATCACGGATGTGTTTGAATCATGAAAGCTTTGTTCCATATCGTACGCCTTAGGCAAGTTGTGATTTTTTGGCCAAAGTCAAGGTCACTTCTTGTTCATCGGCCTCGATTACGAAGCTTTCCCACTGTCAATGGGTCACGCTTAACTGGTTTCATTAAGCTTGTTGAGCCAAAGCCAAGGCTTAGTTGATTCAGAGGAAAAAGGTTAGGCAATATATTGGATATATTAGATATATATTTCGGACTTGGAGGTCCACCTACTGGATCTAGGAATTGGATGAGATCCAATTGATCTTAGAGATCTACCTAGTTAAATATCATACAGCTTGTTGGCCAAAGTCAAGGTTGTGTGTTATTTAACGGGATCCTAGCCCACTAGGAAACTAGGTTTCCCGAGTACTCCACAGAGGGTTAGAGGCTCGCCGAAAAATAGTGGGAGACAAGTATTAAATTTGCAATTTCGTTTAGATACTTGCCAGTACGTGCTCATTTCAATTTTTCGTCATTAAAAATTTATATATATTAGTTGGACTAATATTCAATTGTTGTTTTAATTAAACAGTTGGACTATATTCAAACTACTTCATTTATAGTTGATTAAAAAATTTGATTATAGCAATCAATATATTTAAATTTAACCAATCAAATAGTAGTTGATTATATAGTTAGACTATAGAAATCATTATATTCGATAGTACCCGAAATCGTTGATTGGATAGTTGGACTATTGGAATCAAGATAATTGAAAGATTAGCGTTTAAAACATAATCCTAGGTGAAAATGTCTTTAAGCGGCTTCAATTTTCAGATTGGGAATAGAACCTCAGGATAGTCCTTGGAGCTGAGAAGTTACTTTATTTGATAGAGTGACATCTCGGGCCTGAGCCCGGAGTTGAGCAAATAGTGGAGCATGAACTTTGGAAGTCTCATGGTGATGATAACTTTAGTGCTCAATCTGTTATGCTTGCTGCAATGACTCCTTAATTTCTTCGTCAGAACTAAGGATTAGATCCTTATAGTATGATATTAAAATTGAAGGATCTTCATAGATCTATACTTAGATCTTAGAAGTACTGATTGCAAAAGAAAACTCTTGGAGAGTTAATGGCTATGCTCAAGGAGACAGAGCCAGAGCTTACAAAAGGGCAAGAAGCGCAAGACGCATCTTACTCCTGCATCCCAGAAGGTCTAGGCTTGGCCGAAGGCTTCTAGGGATGTGAAAAGGGGCAAAGGCAAAATCATCACAGTCTTCTGGGAAGATAAATGACATATCCCAAGATGTCTACCTAAACTGTGGCAAATAGGGTCACTAGAAGCGTGACTGCCGTATGGACAAGGCCGACATGAAGGAAATGAAGGCGGGACAAGGCTCCGGTTTCAAGTATGTTTGTCATAAACATGTCCACTGATGGTTTTAAAATTGGATTTTATATACTGGATGTGGTACATAAACATATGTACTGATGTGTGGGATCTGCTGATTAGCAGGAGACTGGCTTCAGTTGAGATCGACCTATGAGTCAGAAACGGGACGAGAGGCGCTGTTTTGGCTGTGGGAACCTAAGTTTTGGAACTGCCCTTTGGGCAAGTACTTGAATTGGGAAACTGTTATAATGTACCTAGTTTGACTAGAAACATTATCTCTGTATCTAGTTTAACCCGTTGCGGGTGTACCTTTATATTCTAGAACACTAAGTGTTTTTTTATAAAGTTGATATTGAGATAATCTCATTAGATGTAAATAATAATATTTATATTTAGAATATAAATTAATCTCAAACGTATAACATGACAAACAAAAGCTCAAACTGAATAAATCTGTTGAGACTTAAAAGTGGCATTATTGTCTGAGACACATTAACAAGACTCGTATATCCATACTTTCGAAGAGTGGATACTAGGACGGATTTGATTCTAATTCAAATGATGTCTACGAATCTAGTTTATTAGGCAAAGTGCCTAGAACACCTTTTTACTAGGTAAAAGTGCAAGTGCCACCGATCTGTTAGCCCTCGTTCATTGTGACGTAAGTGGGCCCATGTCTAGCTAGGCTAGAGTTATGAATACTTCGTAACCTTTACGGATGTGGCATCGCGTTACGGTTATGTGTATCTTATGAAACACAAGTCAGGAACTTTTGAGTAATTCAAAGAGTTTCGACACGAAGTAAGAAAACAGACCGGTAAAAGTATTAAAAATATTACGGTCGGACCATAGTGTAAAATACTTAAACATATGAGTTTCAAGATTACCAGAAAGAGTATGGTATTCTTTCACAATGGACTCCTCTCGGGACACCTCAATTTGACGGTGTGTCCAAATAGAGAAACCGAACTTTGTTGGACATGGTAAGGTTAATGATGAGTCGCTCTGAGCTACCAATTTCCTTCTAGGGATACATATTAAATAGTGCAATACTTATTTTGAATAAGGTTCCGTCAAAAGTCTGTTGGACAGACTCTATATTAGATATGAACAGGAAAGAAACCGGGTTTCACATTCCTGAAGATTTGGGAATGCTGGGCATATGTTTGGATGATACTAAACTAGAACCCAAATCGGATAAGTGCCTATTTGTAGGTTGTCCTAAGGAAACCAAAGTATAGTACTTAGACAATTCACATGAGAACAATGTAATTGTTGCTCTCTATGCAGTTTTCCTAAGAGGAATACCAAAATGCAGTGGTAAGTGGGAGGAAAGTAGAACTCGATGAAAATCGGAGTAATACTGTTCCAGGCACTGAGTCCTCACGGAACACCAACAGTTCATCATGGATGAAACTGTACTAATAATTTTCGGAAGCACAAGAACCGCGTAAGTCGGAGAGAGTCAGAAAAAACCTGGGAGGTATGGGTTTCCGATCTCACCTAATGTAGATGTCAATCTTATTGAGGAAGATAAACCGACTACGTATGAGGAAGTGATACAAGGTATCGACTCCTTTTATAGCAAAGTGCCATGAAGTCCAAAATGGATTCCATGTATACCAACTAAGTTTGGACACTAGTTGATGTACCAGAAGGCATTGTGCCTATTGGTACTAAATGTGTCTTCAAGGAAGACATACATGGATGGCAACATACAAATGTACATAACTAGGCTTGTACAGAAAGGGTATCGTCAACGATATAGTGTTGACTACGACAAAACCTTTTATCTATTTCCATGATTAAATCTATTTGGATAATGCTTGCTAATATTACATATTTCAATTATGAAATATGACACATGGTACTTCAAAACCACTTTCCTTAAACGGAAACCTTTTGGAGGATGTTTGTATGCAACATCCTGACGGTTTTGTCGTGCAAAACATGCAAACAAGGTTTGCAAGATAAATCGATCCATTTTTGGATTGAAGCAAGCATTGTGTTCTTGGAACTAACGTTTTGATAATATCATAATGGTATATGGTTTCATTCAAAACAGTAAAGATTCTTGTGTATATAAGAAGGTTAGTGGGAGCACACTGACAGTGATTGTCCTATATAATGATGATATATTATTTCTTGGAAATGACATTCCCATAAAACAATCGGTGAAAGCTTGGCTTTCATTAAAATTCTCCATGGAATACTTGGGAGATACAACCTTTATTCTAGGAATAAGGATCTACTGGGATATCTCTAAAAGTTCTTGACACTCTCCGAGAGTTCGTACATTGAAAAATATGTACGCGACCTGGTGTCTCATATGCTTTGAGCATATGAAGTCACAATCAGGCCAATCCAGGTGATGGTCACTGGATTGATGTTAAGAACATCCTTAAGTATCTTAGACAAACTAATGATGCTTTCTTAAGTTATAGAGAAGGAGAACTTGAAGTGACTGGGTTCACCGTTGCAAGTTTCCAAACCGACAAAAACGACTGTAAGTAGCAATAAGAGTACTGCATAGTTTGAATAACGGAACAGTGAGCTGGAAATCTTCCAAGCAAGATACTGTTGCCGAATAAATAACAAAAAGCGGAACATTACTGCAGCTGAGGCAGCAAAAGAAGAATTTTGGATCTATATAATCCTAATTGGATTAGGAGAAGTTCTGTTAGCAGCTGAGCTAGGCTACATCACAGGCTAAGGAATCATGGTCTCATCAACGATCCAAATATGTACTTCAACCATTTCATCTAATTCCTAAGATCATACATCGTAGCGATGTGATGATCAAATAAATCGCATCAGATGATAACCTTACATATCCGTTGACGAAAGTTGTTTCTCAGTAGAAGTTTGAGCGACCCGTACATAGTTCAGGTGTTGGACACTTGAGTGATTGGCTATAGGCCAAGTGGGAGATTGTTGGACAATTATGACCCATAGCATCACTATTTGTACAGAACATGGTGTTGTTGTACAAATAAACTATCTGACAAAGGAAATTGCTCTTTTATCATTTGTAATTGGATTACCGGGATATATAAATGATAAAAGTCCATATGATTAGTACCAGATTAATAAGATATGAGACAATATTAATCCAAGTAAGGTTTAATCATTAAATATCCCTAGTCGTAGTATTATCGAGACTGAACATCGATAATGCAGAATAGATTAGTATTACACTTGTGCGTGTTATGGAAGCGTAACTGTTGGACAGTTATGACCCATAGCATCACTATTTGTACAGATCATGGTGTTGTTGTACAAATTAACTATGTGACAAAGGAGATTGCTCTCTTATCATTTGTGATTAGATCACCAAGATGTATAAATGATATGAGGTCCTTATGATTAGTTCCTGGATTCAGATGATATGAGACAGTATCAATCCACGAAGGTTTGATCATTAAATATCCCTAGTCAGAGTATTATCGAGATTGGACATCGATAATGCGTAAAAGACTAGTATTACACTTGTGCGCGTTGTGAGGGCATAACATCATACTCATATATTTGGGTATAGGATACTCATGCAAGTGTAGTAGGAGGTTGTGTTTTACCGATGGTACGGAAAATAGCTTCGCTCTGGATAGACCCCTCGGAATTCCATTGGTAGTATGACTATGTGTCTATGGAAGTTCAAAATCAGGGTAGGTGTATTTGGTCTTAACCTCAGACTTGCACCGCTAATACTTGCGACAATCAATATACTTTGGTTTTAGGTCGTCCAGGGCTTTAACAGGTTCTGTGTATGCCTCTGCTGGGTATATTGAGAATCATAGTGTGTTGGTGTGATGTCAAGACGGAAGTATCACTCCAGTCATAGTGGAGATGATGGTCACGTAGGATACAAAACTGGTTCTCTTATGTACTGCAGTCATCGGGATAAAATGACTAGGTCATGTTTATCCAATTATAGAGACTAG
This sequence comes from Zanthoxylum bungeanum, assembly GCA_019454045.1. Classification (NCBI taxonomy): domain Eukaryota; kingdom Viridiplantae; phylum Streptophyta; class Magnoliopsida; order Sapindales; family Rutaceae; genus Zanthoxylum; species Zanthoxylum bungeanum. The sequence goes on from SKCR01026498.1 coordinate 75,259, forward strand.
TTACCAGAGATCTGATATGTGCTTCGTACGGGGCAGACACGATTCCAGCCCCAGGCCTTACACGTGACATCGCAATACTACGTATACTACGCCTGATATAGATCACATATTCCTGTAAGGATATTTCTGGAGAATTGGGTAGGCATGGCGCTTTGCTAGAAGCCAACCTTGTCTTGTAAATCGATACAAACGTAGTACTAGGTACTTACATGTTTGGATAGTCCGACGACCGAATTTACTGCCAATAAATCCGGGGATCTCATGGGTCGCTTCCTGAAGATTCACCGATGACGTATGACTCACACTTTAATTAATCTGGGTTTAATTACATGAGAGAGAAAATTAATCTAGGATTAATTACAGAGATATTTTATCTGGGATAAAATATTAATTAAAGAGAGATAACGATTAATTTGGAATTAATCGATAAAATAATATATTCGATATATTATACGAAATTGGATTTCGACGTGAATAGTAATTTTGCTAGGCAAAGTTATTTAATTAAATTAGATTTAATTACGTCGCAACGGAAAATTCTTTAATTTGGAATTAGCGAACCCGAGCCCGATAGTGTTTGCGAGCGCATTCGTATTTCGAATTCGAGTGCGGCACGCAAGTCACATCAAGCATCAAATCGCTAGTCACATCAAGCGTCAAATCATTAGTCACTTTGAGTGATGTGACAACTTGTCACTTGATTGATTGAGTGATGTGAATAGTGATGTGAGTGGTTGATAGCATTTAATGCCATTTTGGAGCCAAATTTTGTGTTGACTTTTGGAAAGCTTTTTCTTTTTTACAAAATTTGGCATATGTTTATAATTGATTTTTGAAATCAATTCAACCAAGATAACACATAACATTTTCTCTCCTTTTCTCTTCCTCTCTCTCTCGGCCATGGGCTGTATTTCTTCCTCAAGTTTTCTGGTTTCACCGAAAATTAAAGGAGAAGCATAGAGTGATTTTTGTGGCAAAAATCAAGACACACATCGGAGTCTTGCGAAGGTGATAGGGAAACCGCACATGTGAGCATGGAATTTCAACTAAAGCTTGGAGCTTGATGGAATCACACATGGACCTGTAGGCATTGCATTTTTGCATATTAGCCCGATGATGAGTCTCGTATGGAGACACTACCTCTTTAATTGTGAAAGCCGCGGGACACAGACGTTGGAAGGGTAAAGTTGGGAATTAGCATTTTGTCAGATTTAACTCGTTTGTTTCGCTTCGGGTTCGCTTGTTGGAACTCTGTTTTAAAACACACCAAACCCATTAAATCACATCAAAAAAATAATTAAAACATTTAAAACACATCTCACAAATTAAATAATTAAAACATTTAAAATACATGTCACAAATTAAATTAAATTAAAACACATGACACAAATTAAATCACCTTCCTAAATTAAATTAAATCCCTTTCCTAAAATATATAAATCACTTCCCCAAATTAAAAGATTTCCTTATCACATACTAAATTAAAAGATATCCCCTTTAAACACACAAATCTTATTCCTTCTCCAACAAGGTAAAAACTCCTCATTTGGCCTATAAAAAGAACCTTTAACCCACACATTCAACCCTGGCAGAGACTCACGGTAAAATAAACAAAAAAGCACTCTGAAACCCTATTCTCCTTCTCAAGCCACGTCCACCATCTCTCAAACCAAAGAGCAGCCCTTCAGGCCTTCACGCAGATTCCATGAAATTGCCATGACAGACAACAAAATAAACCCCATCAATGCCACTTGCCGAGCAGCCCCCCCTAACAAAGCTAACTTCGCTCGCCACAAGCGCATCAACCTAATAAGCCAACTGCATTGCCACCTTGCCCTCGCCCTTGCCACCTGCCTATTAGCCTCACAGCAGCACTTCGCCCCACTAACCAACGTACCCACGTCAACCATTAAACAACACAGCACCTGCCCCTTTGAAGCCAAATCAACGTCAAAGTTGACCATCTCTCCACGCCACATAGCCCATTCAACAAAGACAACTTCAGCCACGCATATTTCCCCAAACCCCACGCTCACACACCTCGCCACCTAGCCATAAAATGCCACACAACCCACTCACAACCTGCACCTTGACACGCCACTTGCCCCACTCATTAACTCTCAATCCACGCTCACACGCCTGCTCGGCCAGTCCACACTTCACGTAACAGCCCTTGCGAACCCTGCCACTCAATAAGCCTTAAACTGCCGCACCTTACACACCCAAAACAGCCCAGAAAACACACCCAAAACAGTCCCAGAAACTGCCCAGAGACTGCTAAAAACAGCCCAGAAAAACTGCATCTTTACCACCGAAAACCGAGACCCCAAACAGCAGAAAAGCAGAGTAAAAACAGCAGCCCAAACAGCAAATCATCGAGGAAAGACGTTGAGTTGGTGAACCAAAAGAGTTACGGATCATTCACCCTTCCAACGGACGTGTAACGCCCTTTCTTGAGACGACAAAAGAGGTTAGACCTGAGGGCACCTCTTTTATTTATTATCTTTCGTTTATTTTATTTATTTCAGAAATATTATCGCATGAGAGTCGTTTGAGGCATGATGTGATTGTTGGATGAGCGGAATATGTGTTCCCTTTTGTGGTATATAGGATGGAAACCCGGACGTAAATTCCGTAGCCGAATCCGAATGGACAGTAGTGCGGTTTGTACTCGGGATACAACGCCACGTACCACTTAAGAGACACGTATTTCGCCTCATCCAAACTTGTGTTTGAGCATGTTGTAGTTCGTAGGTTATTTATTTGTTATTAAAGCATGATTATGTTGTTTTTACATTAGGGATTTAATTTATATTTATGCTTAGATTCTTATTTATTTTCCGCATTAGATAATTGAGCATGTTTGCGTGATGATTGTACGTTATTGCGTGTTTGCCGTCATGATAACTTACTGTGAAGTATGCGAACTTAGACATAGGTTCTCATTGTTATTATTATGCATGCGGACTTAGGCGTAGATTAACCTTGAGCATGAATGTTGAATAGATTCGGTTAGTTTATTGCATAAATCATATCATCACAAGTGACATAAGTAAGGGACCATTCCGAACCCAACGGTTTGAGGTCTTCCCTTGCGAGGGGTGAGTGCGGCCTTAAATCTTTGTCCCGGTTGACACCGGGTGGCGACTCCATGTTATTTCGTATTCCCAACTAGGCCGCGAGTCTAGAACAGTGTCGTCAAGTTCTGTGTCCTAGAGGACCGAAAATGGAGAAGAAAAACCAGTGAAGCCGAGAGCCTTAGAGCCATCTTAAAGGGCTTAAAAAGTTTTTGTTCTTCACCGCATCGCTCAACCGATCGTTGTAAGTATTCCACAACTTCTTTGATGTATTCACATGTTGTTTTATGCTTGATAATCGATCCCAGGACTTAGAGCTTTCCCAACAATGGTATCAGAGCGAGTAAAAGCATGAAACTTTGATTTAGGGTTAAAATTGGGTAAATTGATTTTGAGCATGATTTGGTTGAATTGTTTGATTAAGTATGCTTAAATGATGTTTTATTGAAGATTGATTGGATCAATTTCATGAAAAATGGTTTGGAACAATTTTCCCTAAATTACATGGCTTGGCCGAATATGGATAATGCCCTAATGTCTTGGTATTTTTGATTTTTTGATTCATTGGATGAGTTGAGATCAATGGGGAATTGTTGATTTGAGAATTAATTGGATTGAATTTGAAATTGGATAAAATCCCACCATTGCCGAGACATATATAGCATGACTTGGGTTTGATTTTTGATAAAATATGTTGGACATGTTTTGTAGTATATAAGCATAATTAATTAGGCTAATTGGTATTTTGGAAATATTGATTTGGTTGATTAATTATGTAATGCACTTTAGGTTAATTAAAATGTGAATTTGGAATTTTTATGATTTAATTAATTGGGCTAATTTTGGAAATTGGGCTTGAAAAGTTGTTATTGGGCTTATTGGGCTTGGTTGTACCAAGATTGTTTTAGGCAAATTGGTTGGATCCAATTGGGCCCAAAACCGAATCCATAAAGTCCAATTATGACTAATGGACCTTAACAATCTAATTGGGCCTAATGGGCCTAAATTGATTTATAGGCTTATGAGGTTATTCCTTGATTGGGCTTTGGTTATTTGGTTTGACCCAAGTTGACCAAAAGTCCACGCCTTAAAGAAATTAATTAAAAGCCCATTGGACTTTAATTAAATAAACATTGGATGTTAATCGGGCTTTGAGACCCATAACGATTAAATTTGGAATTTAAGTCGTAAAAGGTTCGTTAATAAAGTGTAATATTTAATTTGGAATTAAATAGTAGATTAGTATTAAATACATATTAAATTGGATTTAATGTTGTAGTTTAATTTAATTCGAGAATTCGTACTTTGAGTACTTATTCGCAAAACGAGTTTGACTCGCGCAAAATCAAATCGTTGTTTGAACATTGGATGGTCACTAATATCAGATTAATTAATTGGATTAGATTGATTGATAACATGATTGTGTGAATACATGGTTGCGATGCATGAATAATGTATATCGGATGGATATTAGATGGGTGGGGCAATTTTGGAAATTATTGTAATAAATTTAGAATTTATTAATTGGACCTGTGTATCCAGCCTATTACCTCCTTACTCTATGTATTTCTCTTCTCACCTATTCCTCTCAATGTAAATGAGGTTTCTTTAGAAGTGTTATGTAACGGGTAGAAGATATACTTGTGCTAGCGGGAGAGAGGAAATGGAGAGATTTGATCTAGGATCAATGTGTTTCAATATCCATCCGCATATCATTATTATTTATTTATATGCGCCTTATTATGTGTTTAGAATGCATGTTTAAGGGTGTATGATGATGAGACCTTAACAAAGATAATAAATTCGTTGCCAATTTTCACGCGAAAAACCCTCACAAAATATTAAGCGTCTTTCCTTCCATTGAGTGATTCTTACTCAAGATCTAAGATTGGCATTGGTTTGTTGGCCAAAGTCAAGACCTTTGTCCGTCAAGGATGTGTTTGAATCACGAGAGCTTTGTTCCATATTGGTGTCTTGTCCAAGTTATCGTTTGTTGGCCAAAGTCAATACCACTTCTTGTCCATCGACATTGATTACGAAGCTTTCCATGGTCAATGGGTTACGCTTAACTGGGATCACTAAGTTTGTTGTGCCAAAGCCAAGGCTTAGTTGACGTCCCCATACTGGATCTAGGAATTGGATGGGATCCAATTGATCTTAGAGATCTACCTATTTAATTATCATACAATTTGTTGGCCAAAGTCAAGATTGTGTGACATTTAACGGGATCCTAGCCCACTAGGAAACACGGTTTCCCGAGTACTCGACAGAGGGTTAGAGGCTCGCCGAAAAATAGTGGGAGGCAAGAATTAAATTTGCAATATTCGTTTAATTACTTGCCATACGCGCTCAATCACAATTCATTCGTCGTTAAATTAAATGTTAGTTGGACTAATATTTAAATGGTTGTTTTAATAAACAGTTGGACTGTATTCAAACTATTCATTTATAGTTGATTATATAATTGGACTATAGTAATCAATATATTTGATTTAATTAATTATAGTTGATTTTATAATTGGATTATAGTAATCAATATAATTGAATTTAACCAATTAAATTATAGTTGATTATATAGTTGGACTATAGTAATCATTATAATCAATAGTACCTAAATCGTTGATTAAATAGTTGGACTATTAGAATCAAGATAAAATTGAAAGATTAGTGTTTAAAAAATAATCCTGATTGAAATTGTTTTTTAAAAGACTTTAATTTTAAAATTGGGAATAAAATTTCAGGATGGTCCTGGAAATTAAGAAGTTACTTTATTTAATAAAATAACATCTTATGCCTAAGCCCGGAGTTAAGCAAATAGTAGAGCAAGATATTTGGAATAATCATGTGATGATAACTTTAGTGCTTAATCCATTAAGCTTGCCGAATAGACTCCTTACTTTCTTAATCAGAACTAAGGATTAGATCCTTAAAGTATGATATTGAAATTGAAGGATCTTCATAAATCTATATTTAGATTTTAGAAGTACTAAATTGCGATATATAACTCTTGGAGAGTTAATGGCTATTCTCAAGAAGACAAAGCCAAACTTTGCAATAAGGCGAGAAGCGCAAGGCGCACTTTACTTCAATATTTTAGAAGGCCAAGGCTTGGCCAAAGGCTTCTAGAATGTGAAAATGGCAAAGGCAAAATCATTATAATCTTCTAGGAAGACAAATGACATAACCCAAAATGTCTGCCTAAATTATGGCAAATGGGATCGCGGAAGCGTGACTGCCATTTGGACAAAGCAGACATGAAGGAATTGAAGAACGAGCCAGGCTCTGACTTCAAATATGTTTGTCATAAATATGTTCACTACTAGTATTAAAATTGGATTTTAGATACTTAGTGTGGTACATAAATATGTATTGGTGTGCAAAATCTGCTATGAGCAGGATACTGACTTCAGATGAGATATATCTACGAATAGGAAACGGGACGAAAGTCGCTGTTTTAACCGTAGATACCTAAGTTTAGGAACTACCATTCGGGTGTGTACTTAAATTAGGAAACTGTTAGAATGTAACTAGTTTGACTAGAAACATTATCTCTATATCAGGGTTTAACCCGTTGCGGGTATACCTTTATATTCTAGAACACTAAAGTGTTTCATTATATAAAGATGATATTGAGATAAACACATTAGATATGAATAACAATATTTATATTTTGAATATAAATAAATCTCAAATATATAACATGACAAACAAATAGCTCAAACTGATTTGATCAGAAGAGACTTGAAAGTGGCATTGTTGTCTGGGACACAATTAAACAAGACTCGTATATCCACACTTTTGAAGAGTGGATACTAGGACAAATTTGATTCTAATCAAATAAAGTCTACGAATCTAGTTTATTGGGCAAAGTGCCTAAAACACCTTTACTTGGTAAAAGTGTAGATGCCACTGATCTGTTAGCCCTAGTTCATAGTGAAACAAGTGGGCCCATATCTAGCTAGGCTAGAGGTGGATATGAATGTTTCGTGACCTATAAAGATGTGGCATCGCGTTATGGTTATGTGTTTCTTTTGAAACACAAATCAGAAACTTTTAAAGTTTCGACACAAAATAGACAAACAGATCGGCTAAAGTATTAAACCGTCACTGTTAGACCATGATGAAAATACTTAAGCAATAAGTTTCTCATATACTTGAAAGAGTATAGTATTCTTTCAAATGAGGACTCCTCCTGGAACACGTCAGTTTGACGGTGTGTCCGAACTGAGAAACCGAATTTTGTTAGACATGATAAGGTTATTCATGAGTCGCTCTGAGCTACCATTTCCTTCAACGGATACGCATAGACAGTGCAGAACTTATTTAGAATAAGGTTCCATAAAAATTTCTTTGACAGACTTCATATTAGATATGAACAGGAAAGAAACTGGGTTTTCTAATTCCTGAAGATTTGGGAATGCTAGGCATACGTTTGGATGATACCAAACTAAAACCCAAATTGGATAAGTGCCTAAGTTGTGGGTTATCCTAGGGATACCAAAGTATAGTACTTATACAACTCACAAGAGAACAATGTAATTGTTGCTCACCATGCGGTTTTCCTAAGAGGAATACCTATATGCAGTGGTAAGTGTGAGGAAAGTAAAACTCGATAAAAATTAGAGTAATACTATTCCAGGCACCGATTCCTTATTGGAACACTAATAGTTCATCAAGGATGAAACTATACCATAATCTTCGAATACACAAGAACCACGTAAGTTGGAGAGAGTCAGAAAACAACCTGGGGTATGGGTTTCTGATCTCACCTCATAAATATGTCAATCTTATTGAGGAATACGAACTGACTACGTATGAGGAAGTGATACAAGGTATCGACTCCCTATTATGGCAAAGTGCCATGAATCCGAAATGGATTCCATGTATATCAACCAAGTTTGGAAACTAGTTGTTGTATCGTAAGGCATTGTGCCTATTGGTACTATATAAGTCTTCAAGGAATACATACATTGAAGGCAACATACCAACGTACTAAGCTATGCTTGTAGCGAAAAAGGTATCGTTATCAACATTGTGTAGATTACGACAAAACCTTTTAACAGTTGCCACGATAAATCCATTTGGATAATGCTTGCTAATGCTGCATGTTTCATTTATGAAATGTGGCAGCTAAATGCCAAAACCGATTTTCCTTAACGGAAACATTTTAGAGGATGTTTACAACATCCTGACGGTTTTTTCGTACCAAAACTAGCAAACAAGGTTTGCAGGTTATTCGATCCATGGATGGATTGAAGCAAGCTTTAAGTTCTTGGAATTATCGTTTTGATATAATCATAATGGTGTATGATTTAATTCAAAAAAAAATGATTCTTGTGTATATAAGGAGGTTAGTGGGAGCGCACTGACAATAAATGTCCTATAAATAATGATAATATGTCATTTCTTGGAAATGATATTCCCATAATAACAATCAGTGAAAGCTTGGCTTTCGTGAAAATTCTCCGTAGAATTCTTGGGAGAAACAACCTTTATTCTAGGAATAAAGATCTACTGTGATATATTTGAAGTTGTTGACTACTCTCCGAGAAATCGTACATTGAAATAAATGTACGCGACCTGATGTCTCGTACGCTTTAAGCATATGGATTCACAATCGGGCCAATCCAATTGATAGTCATTGGATTGATATTAAGAACATCCTTTAGTATCTTAGAGGAACTAAGGATGCTTTCTTAAACTATGGAGAATGAGAACTTAAAGTGACTAGGATCACTGTTGTAAGTTTCCTAACCGATAAAAACGACTATAAGTCGTAAAATGGTACTATACAGTTTGAATAACGGAACAGTGAGCTGGAAATCTTCCAAGCAAGATACTGTTACCGAATAAACAACAAACGCGGGTTATTGCTGTAGCTGAGGCAGCAATAGAAGCCTTCTAGATTGATAGTAATCTAATTAGATTAGATATAGTTCTGTTAGCAGCTGAGCTAGGCTACAACGCAGGCTAAAGAATTAATGGTCTCATCAACGATACAAATATATACTTCGATGTTCATCTGATTCGTTCGGATCATACATCGTGGTGATGTGATGATCGTATAAATCGCATCAGATGATAATCATACAAATCCGCTGACGAAAGTCTTTTCTCAGCAGTTTGAGCGAACCGTATATAGTTCGGGTGTAGGACACTCGAGTGACTGGCTATAGGCCAAGTGGGAGATTGTTGGACAGTTATGACCCATAGCGTCACTATTTGTAAAGATCATGGTGTTGTTGTACAAATTAACTATGTGACAAAGGAGATTGCTCTCTTATCATTTGTGATTAGATCACCAAGATGTATAAATGATAGGAGGTCCTTATGATTAGTTCCTGGATTGAGATGATATGAGACAGTATCAATCCACGAAGGTTTAATCATTAAATATCCCTAGTCAGAGTATTATCGAGATTGGACATCGATAATGCGTAAAAGACTAGTATTACACTTGTGCGCGTTGTGAGGGCATAACGACATAGTTCTCATATATTTGGGTATAGGATACTAATGCAAGTGTAGTAGGAGGTTGTGTTTTACCGATGGTATGGAAAATAGCTTCGCTCTGGATAGACCCATCGGAATTCCATTGGTAGTTTGACTATGTGTCTATGGAAGTCCAAAATCAGGGTAGGTGTATTTGGTCTTAACCTCAGACTTGCACCGCTAATACTTGCGACAATCAATATACTTTGGTTTTAGGTCGTCCAGGGCTTTAACAGGTTCTGTGTACGCCTCTGCTGGGTATATTGAGAATCATAGTGTGTTGGGTGTGATGTCAAGACGGAAGTATCACTCCAGTCATAGTGGAGATGATGGTCACATAGGATACGGAACTGGTTCTCTTATGTACTGCAGTCATCGGGATAAAATGACTAGGTCATGTTTATCCGATTATAGAGACTAGTTACCAGAGATCCGATATGTGCTTCGTATGGGGCAGACATGATTCCAGCCCCAGGCCTTCCACGTGACATCCGATACTTGATCGAAATACGTAATACTATGTATACTACGCCTGATATAGATCACATATTCCTGTAAGGATATTTCTGGAGAATTGGGTAGGCATGGCGCTTTGCTAGAAGCCAACCTTGTTTTGTAAATCGGTACAAACATAGTACTAGGTACTTACGTGTTCGGATAGTCCGACGACCGAATTTACTGCCAACATATCCGGGGATCTCATGGGTCGCTTCCCGAAGATTCACCGATGACGTATGACTCACACTTTAATTAATCTGGGATTAATTAGATGAGAGAGAAAATTAATCTGGGATTAATTACAGAGATATTTTATCTGGGATAAAATATTAATTAAAGAGAGATAACGATTAATTTAGAATTAATCGATAAAATAATATATTCGATATATTATACGAAATTGGATTTCGATGCAGAATTGAAATTAGATTTTAATTCGGGCGAACAAGTTAATTTAGAATTAATTCGTTAGCGACGTGAATAGTAATTTTGCTAGGCAAAGTTATTTAATTAAATTAGATTTAATTACGTCGCAACGGAAAATTCGTTAATTTGGAATTAGCGAACCCGAGCCCGATAGTGTTTGCGAGCGCATTCGCATTTCGAATTCGAGTGCGGCATGCAAGTCACATTAAGCGTCAAATCGCTAGTCACATCAAGCGTCAAGTCATTAGTCACTTTGAGTGATGTGACAACTTATCACTTGATTGATTGAGTGATGTGAATAGTGATGTGAGTGGTTGATAGCATTTAATGCCATTTTGGAGCCAAATTTTGTGTTGACTTTTGGAAAGCTTTTTTTACAAAATTTGGTATATGTTTATTATTGATTTTTGAAATCAATTCAACCAAGACAACACATAACACTTTCTCTCATTTTCTCTTCCTCTCTCTCTCGGCCATGGGCTGTATTTCTTCCTCAAGTTTTCTGGTTTCACCGAAAATTAAAGGGGAAGCATATAGTGATTTTTGTGGCAAAAATTAAGAGTGATAGCACACAGCGGAGTCTTGCGAAAGTGATAGGGAAACCGCACATGTGAGCATAGAATTTCAACTAAAGCTTGGAGCTTGATGGAACCACACATGGACCGAAAATGGAGAAGAAAAACAAGTGAAGCCGAGAGCTTTGGAGCTCCTCACAAAGGGCTTAAAAAGTTTTTGTTCTTCACCGCATCGCTCAACCGATCGTTGTAAGTATTCCGCAACTTCTTTGATGTATTCACATGTTGTTTTATGTTTGATAATCGATCCCGGGACTTAGATATTTCCCAACAGTAACGACATAGTTCTCATATATTTGGGTATTGGATACTCATGCAAGTTTAATAGGAGGTTCTATTTACCGATGGTACGGAAACAACTTCGCTCTGGATAGACCCCCTCAGAATCCCATTGGTAGTATGACTATGTGTCTATGGGAATCCGAATCAGGGTAGGTGTATTTGGTCTTAACCTGAGACTTGCATCGCTAATACTTGCGACAATCAGTATACTTTGGTTTTGGTCGTCCGGGGCTTTAACATGTTATGTGTACGCCTCTTCTGGGTATATTGAGAATCGTAGTGTATTGGGTGTGATGTCAAGATGGAAGTATCACTCCAGTCATATGGAGATGATGATCACGTAGGATACATAACTAGTAATCTTAAGTACTGCAGTCATCGGGATAATATGACTAGGTCATGATTATCCGATTATAGAGACTAGTTACCAGAGATCCGATATATGCTTCGTACGGGGCAGACACAATTCCAGCCCTAGGCCTAGCATGTGATATCGATAATGGATCGCAATATGCAATACTACGTATACTACGCCTGACATAGATTACATATTCCTTAAAAGAAGATTTCTGGAGAATTGGGTGGGCACAGTGCTTTACTGGAAGCCAACCATGTCTTGTAAATCGGTAAAAACGTGGTACGGGGTACGCACATATTCGGATAGTCTGATAACTGAATTTACTGCCAACATATTCAGGGATCTCATAGGTCACTTCTCGAAGATTCACCGATGAAGTATGACTCGAACATAATTAATCTGAGATTAATTATAAGAGAGAGAAAATTAATCTATGATTAATTATAGAAAGATTTTATCTGGGATAAAATTCAATTAATAGAGAGAGAACGATTAATTCGGAATTAATCGATAAAATAAAATATATTCGATATATTAAATGAAATTAGATTTCATAACGGAATTAAAATTGGATTTTAATTCGGGCGAACGGATTAATTTAGAATTAATTTGCAAGTGACTTTAAATAATAATTTTGCTAGGCATTATTATTTAATTAAATTTGATTTAATTAAGTCGCAACGAAAAATTCGTTAATTCGGAATTAACAAACCCGAGCCCGGAATATGTTTGCAGGCCCACTCGAATTTTGAATTAATGTGGGGCCCACACAAGTCACATTACTTGTCATTCTCAACTTTTTGGTGATGGAAGTTAGTAGAGAATTTGATGGTTGCTTGTTCAACACACAAGTTTGAAAGATTGAATGACATTTACCAATTATTGTATTTGGTATATGACTTTCAATTTTGGAAAAACATTTCACTTCATCATTCACTCCTCTCTCTCTCCATTTTGGCGTGAAAAGCCATTTTCCTCTCAAACATTTGTGGCTTGGCCGAGACACACACAAGAGAAGGAAGCAATTTGTTGCAAATTTTTCCTAGTGCTAGCACACAAAAGAATCATACAAAGGTGATAGGGAAACCTTTCCTTTGAGTTTGGAATTCAAGAATCAAAGCTTGGAGCTCAACATACAAACAAAGGAGAGCTTGGAGCACTACACAAAGGTTGGAATTTTTGTTATCTCCACATCATACTTAGCCGATCAAAGTGAGTAATTTCCGTTATCTTGCTTTGTTTATTCACACATGTTTTATGCTTATTAGATCCTTGGCTAGTTCTTAGAGAACCCAACAATGTCTACCCATATAATCAAAGGTATGATGTTGATAGTGTCATGATCGTGCTAGCCCAAGAATCTCACATGATTTTTCCGCTGCGGCCAAAGTCTCAAGCACTGATCATACATATCTGTTGGGTTTTCTACGTCAAACCAAGATCAAATTAAGCAATGAAATGTGCGAATACAACAAAGTAAAGTAGCATAAATACTCACTTTGATCGGCTTTGCGATGCGTTGAACACAAAAATTTCTTCCTTGAAGTTTCGGCCAAGCCCTTTTGTTGTGCTCCTTGTGTGGATCTTCAAGCTCCAAGCTTTGAGTGTTGATTCCATGCTCATAGATGGGTTTCCCTATCACTTTTGAATGACTCATTTGATGTGCTAGCATGTAAGATTTTTTAATAAAAAATCTTCAACCAAAAACCCTAGGTCTCGGCAATTGAGGGAGTGAGAGAGAGAGAGCATTCGACTACTTCAAAAATTGAGAGAAGAAACCGTGAGGGAGAGAGAGAGAATAAGGAAGATGTGAGTTTTTTTTTTGTGTAATTTGATTTCATAAAAAAAAACAAGATATACCAAACATTTGGTAATAAACTTCCATCATTACCAACTTGGAGTGTAAAACAAGTTTCCATCATTTCCTACACTAATTTCCATCACCATAAAGGTGAATGAATGACTAGTGATGTGACTTGATGTGACTTATGGGCCCCACTTGAATTCAAAATCTGAGTGGGCCAGTAAACACTCCCGGGCTCGGGTTCGCTATTTCCGAATAAACGAATTTTCCGTTGCGACGTAATTAAATCAAATTTAATTAAATAATTATGCCTAGCAAAATTACTATTCACGTCGCTGGTGAATTAATTCTAAATTAACTCGTTCGCCCGAATTAAAATCTAATTTTAATTCCGCGTCGAAATCTAATTTTGGTTAATATATCGAATATATTATTTTATCGATTAATTCCGAATTAATCGTTCTCTCTCTTTAAATTGAATTTTATCCTAGATAAAATTCTCCGCAATTAATCCTAGATTAATTTTCTCTCTCTTCTAATTAATCCCAGATTAATTATGTGTGAGTCATACGTCATCGGTGAATCTTCGGGAAGCGACCAATGAGATCCCTGGATATGTTGGCAGTAAATCTGGTCGTCGGACTATCCGAACACGTACGTACCTAGTACTACATTTTTACCGATTTACAAGACATGGTTGGCTTCTAGGAAAGCACCGTGCCTACGCAATTCTCCATAAATATTCTTAAAGGAATATGTAATCTATATCAGGCGTAGTATACGTAGTATTGCGTATTGCGATCCAGTATCGGATGTCACGTGCTAAGCCTGGGGCTGGAATTGTGACTGCACCGTACGATGCATATATCGGATCTCTGGTAACTAGTCTCTATAATCGGATAAACATGACCTATTCATATTATCCCGATAGCTGCAGCATACAAGAGTACCAGTTCTCTATCCTACGTGACTATCATCTCCATATGACTGAAGTGATACTTCCATCTTGACATCACACCCAATATACTACGATTCTCAATATACCTAGAAGATGTTGGATAATTATGACCCATACATCACTATTTGTAGAGATCATGGTGTTGTTGTACAAATTAACTATGTGACAAAGGAAATTGCTCTTTTATCATTTGTAATTAGATTACCAAGATATTTAAATGATAAAATGTCATTATGATTAGTTTCGGATTGAGATGATATGAGACAGTATCAATCCACGAAGGTTTAATCATTAAATATCCCTAGTCGTAGTATTATCGGGATTGGACATCGATAATGCGGAATAGACTAGTATTACATTTGTGCGCGTTGTGGGAGCATAACGCCATAGTTCTCATATATTTGGGTATATGATACTCATGCAAGTGTAATAGGAGGTTGTGTTTACCGATTGTACGGAAATAGCTTCTCTCTGGATAGACCCCTCGGAATTCCATTGGTAGTATGACTATGTGTCTATGGAAGTCCGAATCAGGGTAGGTGTATTTGGTCTTAACCTGAGACTTGCACCGCTAATACTTGCGACAATCAATATACTTTGGTTTTGGTCGTCTAGGGCTTTAACAGGTTCTGTGTATGCCTCTTCTGGGTATATTGAGAAAAGTAGTGTATTGGGTGTGATGTCAAGATGGAAGTATCACTCCAGTCATAGTGGAGATGATGATCATGTAGGATACGTAACTGGTGCTCTTTTATGCTGCAGCTATCGGGATATGATGACTAGGTCATGTTTATCCAATTATAGAGACTAGTTACCAGAGATCTGATATGTGCTTCGTACGGGGCAGACACAATTTCACCCCCAGGCCTAGCACGTGACATCCGATGCTGGATCATAATACGCAATACTACCAATTGGGTAGACACGGTGCTTTGCTAGAAGCCAACCATGTCTTGTAAATCGGTGAAAATGTAGTACTAGGTACGTACATGTTCGGATAGTCCGACGATCGGATTTACTGCCAACATATCTGGGGATCTCATGGGTCGCTTCCCAAAGATTCACCGATGACGTATGACTCGCACTTTATTAATCTGAGATTAATTATAAGAGAGAAAATTAATCTAGGATTAATTATGGAGATATTTTATATGGGATAAAATATTATTTAATGAGAGAGAATGATTAAATAAGAATTAATCGATAAAATAATATATTCGATATATTATACGAAATTGGATTTCGACGCGGAATTAAAATTAGATTTTAATTCGGGCAAACGAGTTAATTTAGAATTAATTCGCTAGCGATGTGAATAGTAATTTTGCTAGGAATAATTATTTAATTAAATTTGATTTAATTACGTCGCAACGGAAAATTCGTTAATTCGGAATAAGCGAACCCGAGCCCGAGAGTGTTTGCGGGCCCACTCGTATTTCGAATTCAAGTGCGGCCCATAAGTCACATCAAGCGTCAAATCACTAGTCAATCAAGTGATGGAAGTCACATCACTTTGAGTGAAGTGATGCTTGTCATCATTGATTGATGTGAATAGTGATGTGAGTTGTTGTAGGCATTTATTGCCATTTGGCTCCAAAATATTGTTTTGACTTTTTGAAAGCCATATACATAATTTTGGAAAACATTTTTGGTATTAGTTTTTTGGAAAAACCAAATACACAAACAACTCATCTTCTCTCTCCCTTCTTCCTCGAGTTTCGGCCTTGGGCCAATTCTTTTATCTCTCATTTTCTCTCAATGCCGTGAGCATGAAGAAGAACAAGGAAGAATTTGTGGCATTTTTTCCAAGTGCTAGCATACATTAGGAGTCATCCAAAGGTGATAGGGAAACCCACCCATGGGCATGGAATGCACACTTAAAGCTTGGAGCTTGAAGAACACAAATGGAGCACAAAGTTGGACATGGCCGAGAGCTTCCAAGGAGGAGCAAAAAGTTTTGTGTTCCTCGCATCGCAAAAGTCGATCTATGTAAGTATGTTTCCGCCATACTTCTTATGAGTATTCACATGATTTCTATGCTTGAATGATCTTGGGACTATAGTAGAAACCCAACAATGGTATCAAGAGCCTTGTTTAAACATGAAATTGGACTTAGGGTAAAATTGGGTAAAAATGATTTGAGCATGTTTTGATGAAATTGATTGTTAGTATATGCTTGAATGATGATAACATGGTGTTATGCATGATCAATTTGATGAAAATTGGATTGGATCAATTTTTCCCCAAATCATTGGCTTGGCCGAATGTGGAAGTGCCCTAATGTCATGGTATTTTTTGTTTTTTGAATCATTGGATGAGTTTGAAAGACTTGGGAAATGTTAATTTGAGATTTAATTGGATTGAATTTGGAATGGGACAAAAATCCCATATTGCCGTGACTTAGTAGCATGGAAAATGACTTGATTTTTTGATTCATATATGTTGGACATGTTGTTGATGATGATTAGCATAATTAATTGTGTAAATTGGTATTTTGGAAATATATTTGAATTTGTTAATTAATTATGCCTATACACTTTGAATAAATTAAATGTATGATGATTGAATTTTGTGATTTAATTAATTGGGCTTATTTTGGAATTGGGCTTGTAAAGTTGTATTTGGGATTAATGGGCTTGGTTGGGCCAAGTTTGTTTAGGCTAATTGGTTGGATCCAATTAGGCCCAAAACCATATCCATAAATTCCAAATATAATAAAATGGACCTTTAATTTTAATTGGGCCTAATGGGACTAAATTGGTTTCTTGGCAAATAAGGGTGATTCCTTAAATGGGCTTTGGTATTTGGGTTTGACCCATATTGACCAAAAGTCCATGCCTTAAGAAATTAATTGAAAGCCCATGGACTTTAATTAAATTGACATTGGATGTTAATTGGGCTTTGAGACCCGTAACGATTAGATTTAGAATCTAAGTCGTAAAGGCACATTAAAAAATGTAATTATTTAATTTAGAATTAAATATAGAATTAGCATTAAATACAAATTAAATTGGATTTAATGTTGTAGTTTAATATAATTCAAGAATTCGTACTTTGAGTACTTATTCTTAAACGAGTTTGACTCTCGCAAAATCAAATCGTTGTTTGAACATTGGATGGTCATTAATTTCAGATTAATTAATTGGATTAGATTGATTGATAACATGCTTTATGTGCATACATGGATGCGATGTATGAATAATGTATATCAGATGGATATTAGATGGGTGAGGGCAATTTTGGAAATTGTTGTAATAAATTTAGAATTTATTAATTGGACATGCGTGTCCAGCCTATTATCTCTTGACTCTTTGTATTTCTCTTCTCACTTATTCCCCTCAATGTAAATGAGGTTTCTTTAGAAGTGTTATGTAATTGGGTAGAAGTAATATTTGTGCTAGCGGGAGAGATGAAATGGAGAGATTTGTTCTAGGAACAAAATGTGTTAAGTATCCATCCACATATCATTATTATTTTATTTATACGCGCCTTATTATGTTTTTAGAATGCATGTTTAAGGGTGTATGATGATGAGACCTTAACAAAGATAATAAATTTGTTGCCAATTTACGCGAAAAACCCTCAACATATATTAAGCGTTTTTCCTTCCATTGAGTGATTCTTACTCAAGATCTAAGATTGGCACTGGTTTTTTGGCCAAAGTCAAGACCTTTGTCCATCGCGAATGTGTTTGAATCATGAAGGCTTTGTTCCATATCGGTGTCTTGTCCAAGTTGTGATTTGTTGGCCAAAGTCAAGATCACTTCTTGTCCATCGACATCGATTACGAAGCTTTCCATGGTCAATGGGTTCCGCTTAACTGGGATCATTAAGTTTGTTGTGCCAAAGCCAAGGCTTAATTGATTCAGAGGAAAAAGGTTAGGGAATATATTGGATATATTGGCATATATAAGATATATGTTTCGGACTTGGATGTCTACCTACTGGATCTAGGAATTGGATGAGATCCAATTGATCTTAGAGATCTACCTAGTCAATTATCATACAATTTGTTGGCCAAAGTCAAGATTATATGTTATTTAACGGGATCCTAGCCCACTAGGAAACAAGGTTTCTCGAGTACTCCACAGAGGGTTAGAGGCTCGCCGAAAAATAGTGGGAGGCAAGTATTAAATTTGCAATATTCGTTTAGTTACTTGCCAATGCGCGCTCATTTTAATTTTTCGTCGTCAAATTAATATATTAGTTAGACTAATATTTAATCGTTGTTTTAATTAAACAGTTGGACTGTATTCAAACTACTTCAAATTATAGTTGATTATATAATTGGATTATAGTAATCAATATATTTGAATTAACCAATCAAATTATAGTTGATTATATAGTGAGACTATAGTAATCATTATAATCAATAGTACCTAAAATCGTTGATTGTATAGTTGGACTATAGCAATCAAGATAACTGAAAGATTAGTGTTTAAAACATAATCCTGGGTGAAAATGTCTTTAAATGGCTTTAATTTTCAAATTGGGGATAAAATCTCATGATAGTCCTGAGGACCGAGAAGTTACTTTATTTGATAGAGTGACGTCTCGAGCCTAAGCCCGGAGTTGAGCAAATAGTAGAACATGATATTTGGAATATTCATGTGATGATAACTTTAGTGCTTAATCTGTTATGGTTGCCGCAAAGACTCCTTAATTTCTTAGTCAGAACTAAGGATTAGATCCTTATAGTATGATATTGAAATTGAAGGATCTTCATAGATCTATCCTTAGATCTTAGAAGTACAAATTGCAATAGAAAAATCTTGGAGAGTTAATGGCTATACTCAAGGAGACAAAGCTAGAGTTTGCAATAGGGCAAGAAGCGCAAGGCGCATCTTACTTCGACATCCCAGAAAGCCAAGGCTTGGCCAAAGGCTTCTGGGGTGTGGAAAAGGGGCAAAGGCAAAATCATTATAATCTTCTGGGAAGACAAAAGACATATCCCAAAATATCTGCCTAAATTGTGGCAAACGGGGTCACTAAAGCGTGACTGCCGTATGAACAAGGCAGACATGAAGGAAGAGAAGAGGGGCAAGGCTCCGACTTCAAATATGTTTGTCATTAACATGTTCACTACTGGTTTCGAAATTGGATTTTGATACTAAATGTGGTACATAAATATGCACTGGTGTGCAGAATCTGCTGATAAGCAAGATACTGACTTCAGTTGAGATTAATCTGCGAATCAGAAATGGGACGACAGTCGCTATTTTAACCGTAGATACCTAAGTTTAGGAACTACCCTTCGGGTGTGTACTTAAATTAGGAAACTGTTACAATGTAACTAGTTTGACTAGAAACATTATCTCTATATCAGGGTTTAACCCGTTGCGGGTATACCTTTATATTATAGAATACTTAAGTGTTTTATTTTATAAAGATGATATTGAGATAAGCACATTAGATGTGAATAACAATATTTATATTTTGAATATAAATAAATCTCAAACATATAACATGACAAACAAATAGCTCAAACTGAATTAATCAGTTGAGACTTATGAGTGGCATTGATGTCTGGGACACATTAAACAAGACTCGTATATCCACACTTTTGAAGAGTGGATATTAGGACGGATTTGATTCTATTCAAATAATGTCTACGAATCTAGTTTATTGGGCAAAATGCCTAAAACACCTTTTACTTTGTAAAAGTACAAGTGCCACCAATCTGTTAGCCCTCGTTCATAGTGACGTAAGTGGGCCCATGTCTAGCTAGGCTAGAGGTAGATATGAACACTTCGTAACCTTTACGGATGTGGCATCGCGTTATGGTTATGTGTTTCTTTTGAAACACAAATAAAAAATTTTGATAAAATCAAAGAGTTTCGACACGAAGTAGACAAACAAATCGGCTAAAGTATTAAACACCATGATTGGACCATGATGAAAATACTTAAGCAATAAGTTTCTCAAATACTTGAAAGAGTATAGTATTCTTTCAATGAGGACTCCTCCCGGAACACGTCAATTTGACGGTGTGTCCGAACAGAGAAACCAAATTTTGTTAGACATGATAAGGTTAATCATGAGCCGCTCTGAGCTACCATTTCCTTCAAAGGATACGTATTAATCAGTGCAAAACTTATTTTGAATAAGGTTCCATAAAAAAAATATGTTTGACAGATTTCATATTAGATATGAATAAGAAAGAAAATGGGTTTTCTCATTCCTATAGATTTGGGAATGCTGGGCATATGTTTGGATGATACCAAACTAAAACCCAAATCAGATAAGTTCCTAATTTGTAGGTTATCCAAGGATAACCAAAGTATAATACTTATACAACTCACAAGAGAACAATGTAATTGTTGCTCTCCATGCGGTTTTCCTAAGAGGAATACTAATATGCAGTGGTAAGTGGTAAGAAAGTAAAACTCGATGAAAATCAGAGTAATACTGTTCCAGGCACTGAGTCCTTAATGGAACACAACTAGTTCATCAAGGATGAAACTATACCAATAATCTTCGAATACACAAGAACCGCGCAAGTCGGAGAGAGTTAGAAAACAACCTAGGAGGTATGGGTTTCTGATCTCACCTCGTAAAGATGTTAATCTTATTGAGGAATACGAACAAACTAAGTATGGGGAAGTGATACAAGGTATCGACTCCCTATTATGGAAAAGTGTCATGAAATCCGAAATGGATTCCATGTATACTAACTAAGTTTGGACAATAGTTGATGTACCAGAAGGCATTGTGCCTATTGGTACTATATAAGTCTTCAAGGAGGACATACATGGAAAAGTGTCATGAAATCCGAAATGGATTCCATGTATACTAACTAAGTTTGGACACTAGTTGATGTACCAGAAGAAATTGTGCCTATTGGTACTAAATAAGTCTTCAAGGAGGACATACATGGAAGGCAACATACCAACGTACTAAGCTGGGCTTGTAGCGAAAAGGTATCGTTATCAACATTACGTCAATTACGACGAAACCTTTTAAATCCATTTGGATAATGCTTGCTAATGCTGCATGTTTCATTTATGAAATATGGCAGTTGGAATGCCAAAACCGCTTTTCTTAACGAAAACATTTTGGAGGATGTTTACAACATCCTAACGGTTTTGTCGTACCAAAATGAGCAAACAAGGTTTGGAAGTTAAATCGATCCATTTATGGATTGAAGCAAGCATTGAATTCTTGGAACTATCGTTTTGATGTAATCATTATGGTGTATGATTTAATTCAAAATGAAAATGATTCTTGTGTATATAGGGAGGTTAGTGGGAGCGCACTGACGATGAATGTCCTATATAATGATGATATATCATTTCTTGGAAATGATATTCCCATAATAATAGTCAGTGAAAGCTTGGCTGTCATGAAAATTCTCCGTAGAATTCTTTGGAGAGACAACATTCATTCTAGGAATAAGGATCTATTGGGATAGATCTAAAAGTTGTTGGCACTCTCCGAGGACTCGTACATTGAAATATGTATGCGACCTGGTGTCTCATATGCTTTGAGCATATGGAGTCACAATCAGGCCAATCCAAGTGATAGTCACTGGATTGATGTTAAGAACACCCTTTAGTATCTTAGATGAACTAAGGATGCTTTCTTATACTATGGAGAAGGAGAACTTGAAGTGACTGGGTTTACTGCTGCAAGTTTCCTAACCGATAAAAACAACTATAAGTCGTAATAAAGGTACTATATAGTTTGAATAACGGAACAGTGAGCTGGAAATCTTCCAAGCAAGATACTGTTGCCGAATAAATAACAAAAGTGGAATATTGTTGCAGCTGAGGCAGAAATAAAAGCCTTTTGGATTGATAATAATCCCTAGTAGTAGTATTATCGAGATTGGACATCGATAATGCGGAATAGACTAGTATTACACTTGTGCGCGTTGTGGGAGCATAACGTCATAGTTCTTATATATTTGGGTATAGGATACTCATGCAAGTGTAATTGGAGGTTGTGTTTACCGATGGTACGGAAACAACTTCTCTCTGGATAGACCTCTCGGAATTCCATTGGTAGTATGACTATGTGTCTATGGAAGTCCGAATCAGGGTAGGTGTATTTGGTCTTAACTTGAGACTTGCACCGCTAATACTTGTGACAATCAATATACTTTGGTTTTGGTCATCCAGGGCTTTAACAGGTTATTTGTACGCCTCTTCTGGGTATATTGGGAATCGTAGTGTATTGGGTATGATGTCAAGATGGAAGTATCAATCCAGTCATAGTGGAGATGATGATCACGTAGGATACGGAACTGGTGCTCTTTTATGCTGCAGCTATCGGGATATGATGACTTGGTCATGTTTATCCAATTATAGAGACTAGTTACCAGAGATCTGATATGTGCTTCGTACGGGGCAGACATAATTCCAGCCCCAGGCCTAACATGTGACATCCGATGCTGGATCGTAATACGCAATACTACGTATACTACGCCTGATAAAGATTACATATTCCTTTAAGAATATTTCTGGAGAATTGGGTAGACACGGTGCTTTGCTAGAAGCCAACCATGTCTTGTAAATCGGTGAAAACGTAGTACTAGGTACGTACGTGTTCGGATAGTCCGACGACCGAATTTACTGCCAACATATCCGGGGATCTCATGGGTCCCTTCCGAAGCTTCACCGATGACGTATGACTCGCACTTCATTAATCTGGGATTAATTATAAGAGAGAGAAAATTAATCTAGGATTAATTACGGAGATAAAATAATATATTCAATATATTATACGAAATTGGATTTCGATGCGGAATTAAAATTAGATTTTAATTTGGGCAAACGAGTTAATTTAGAATTAATTCGCTAGGGACATGAATAGTAATTTTGCTAGGTATAATTATTTAATTAAATTTGATTTAATTACGTCGCAACGGAAAATTCGTTAATTCGGAATTAGCGAACCCGAGCCCGAGAGTGTTTGCGGGCCCACTCACATTTCGAATTCAAGTGCGGTCCACAAGTCACATCAAGCGTCAAATCACTAGTCAATCAAGTGATGGAAGTCACATCACTTTGAGTGAAGTGATGCTTGTCATCATTGATTGATGTGAATACTGATGTGAGTTGTTGTAGGCATTTATTGCCATTTTGTCTCCAAAATATTGTTTTGACTTTTTGAAAGCCATATACATAATTTTGGAAAATATTTTTGGTATTAGTTTTTTGGAAAAACCAAATACACAAACCAACTCATCTTCTCTCTCCATTCTTCCTCAAGTTTCGGCCTTGGGCCAATTCTTTTCTCTCTCATTTTCTCTCAATGATGTGAGCATTAAGAAGAACAAGGAAGAATTTGTGGCATTTTTTCCAAGTGCTAGCACACATTATGAGTCATCCAAAGGTGATAGGGAAACCCACTTATGGGCATGGAATGCACACTTAAAGCTTGGAGCTTGAAGAACACAAATGGAGCACAAAGTTGGACATGGCCGAGAGCTTCCAAGGAGAAGAAAAAAGTTTTGTGTTCCTCGCATCGCAAAAGCCGATCTATGTAAGTATATTTCCGCCATACTTCTTATGAGTATTCACATGATTTCTATGCTTGAATGATCTTGGGACTATTGTAGAAACCCAACAGAAGAGGCGTACACAGAACCTGTTAAAGCCCTGGGTGACGAAAACCAAAGTATAATGATTGTCGCAAGTATTAGCGATGTAAGTCTCAGGTTAAGACCAAATACACCTACCTTGATTCAGACTTCCATAGACACATAGTCATACTGCCAATGGAATTTCGAGGGGTCTATCCAGAGCGAAGCTGTTCTCGTACCATCGGTAAACACAACCTCCTATTACACTTGCATGATTATACAATACCCAAATATATGAGAACTATGCCGTTATGCTCCCATAACACGCACAAGTGCAATACTAGTCTATTCCGCATTATCGATGTCCAATCTCGATAATACTACGACTAGGGATGTTTTAATGATTAAACCTTAGTGGATTAATACTGTCTCATATCTTATTAATCCGGAACTAATCATATGGACTTTTATCATTTATATATCCCGGTAATCCAATTACAAATGATAAAAGAGTAATTTCCTTTGTCACATAGTTAATTTGTACAACAACACCATGTTCTGTACAAATAGTTATGCTATGGGTCATAATTGTCCAACAATCTCCCACTTGGCCTATAGACAATCACTCAAGTGTCCTACACTTGAACTATGTATGGGTCGCACAAACTTCTGTTGAGAAACTGCTTTCGTCAACGGATTTGCAAAGTTATCATCTGATGCGATTTATTCGATCATCACATCGCCACGATGTATGATCCGAACGAATCAGATGAATAGTTGAAGTATATACTTGGATCGTTAATGAGACCATTAATTCTTTAGCCTGTGATGTAGCCTAGCTCAGCTCCTAACAGAACTACTCATAATCCAATTAGGATTATTATAGATCCAAAACACTTCTATTGCTGCCTCAGTTGCATCAATATTCCACTTTTGTTGTTTATTCGGCAACAGTATCTTGCTTGGAAGATTTCCAGCTCACGGTTCCGTTATTCAAACTATATTGTACCCTTTTTACGACTTATAATCATTTTTGTTGGTTTGGACACTTGCAACGGTGAACCTAGTCACTTCAAGTTCTCATTCTCCATAGCTTAAGAAAGCATCCTTAGTTTTTTTAAGATACTTAAGGATGTTCTTAACATCAATCCAGTGACTATCACTTGGATTGGCCTGATTGTGACTCCATATGCTCAAAGCATATGAGACACTAGGTCGCGTATTTATTTATTTCAATGTACGAGTTCTCGGAGAGTGCCAACAACTTTTAGATTTATCCCAGTAGATCCTTATTCCTAGAATAAAGGTTGTCTCTCCCAAATATTCTATGGAGAATTTTCATGAAAGCCAAGCTTTCACCGATTGTATTATGGGAATGTCATTTCCAAAAAATGATATATCATCATTATATAGGACAATCACTGTCAGTGCACTCTCACTAACCCTCTTATATACATAAGAATCATTTTCGTTTTGAATTAAATCATATACCATTATGATTATATCAAAACGCTAGTTCCAAGAACGCAATGCTTGCTTCAATCCATAAATTGATCGAATTAACTTGCAAACCTTGTTTTCTCATTTTGGTACAACAAAACCGTCAGGATGTTGTAAACATCCTCCAAAAGGTTTTCGTTTAAGGAAAACAGTTTTGATGTTCAGCTGCCATATTTCATAAATAAAACATGCAGCATTAGCAAGCATTATCCAAATGGATTTTAATAATGGCAATATGTAAAAGGTTTCGTCGTAATCGACATAATGTAGATAACGATACCTTTTCGCTACAAGCCTAGCTTTGTATGTTTGTCTGTTGCCATCCATGTATGTCTTCCTTGAAGACTCATATAGTACCAATAGGCACAATGCCTTCCGGTACAACAACTAGTGTCCAAACTTGGTTGATATACATGGAATCCATTTCGGACATCATGGCACTTTTCCATAAAAGGAGTCGATACCTTGTATGACTTCCTCATACGTAGTCAGTTTTTCTTCCTCAATAAGATTGAAATCTACTTGAGGTGAGATCAGAAACCCATACCTCCCAGGTTGTTTTCTGACTCTCTCTGACATGCGCGGTTCTTGTGTATTTGAAGATTGTGGTGCAATTTAATCCCTGATGAACTGTTTGTGTTCCATTAAGGAATTGGTGCCTGAAACAGTATTACTCCGATTTTCATCAAATTTTACTTTTCTCCCACTTACCACTGCATATAGGTATTCCTCTTAGGAAAACTGCAAGGCGAGCAACAATTACATTGTTCTCTTGTGAGATGTATAAGTACTATATTTTGGTTACCCTAGGATAACCTACAATTTAGGCACTTATCCGATTTGGGTTCTAGTTTGGAATCATCCAAACATATGCTTAGCATACCCAAATCTTCAGGAATGAGAAAATTCAGTTTCTTTCATGTTCATATCTAATATTAAGTCTGTCAAACAAATTTTCATGGAACCTTATTCAAAATAAGTTTTGCACTGATTAATGCATATCCCTAGAAGGAAAATGGTAGCTCAGAGCGACTCATGATTAACCTTATTATGTCCAACAAGGTTCGGTTTCTCAGTTCGGACACACCGTCTAATTGAGGTGTTCCGTGAAGAGTCCACATTGAAAGAATACTATACTCTTTCAAGTAATTGAGAAACTTATTGCTTAAGTATTTTCCACCATGGTCTAACCGTGACGGTTTAATACTTTAGCCGATCTGTCTGTCTACTTCGTGTCGAAACTCTTTGAATTTATCAAAAGTTTCGATTCGTGTTTCAAAAGAAACACATAACCATAATGCGATGCCACATCCGTAAAGGTTACGAAATGTTCATATCCACCTTTAACCTAGCTAGATATGGGCCCACTTACGTCACTATGAATGAGGGCTAACAGATCGGTGGCATTTGTACTTTTACAAAGTAAAAAGGTGTTTTAGGCACTTTGCCTAATTAAACTAGATTCGTAAACTTCATTTGATTTGAATCAAATCTGTCCTAGTACCCACTCTTCGAAAGTATTGTTAATGTGTCCCAGACAACAATGCCATAAATAAGTCTCATATGATTAATTCAGTTTGAGCTATTTGTTTGTCATGTTATACGTTTGAGATTCATTTATATTCAAAATATAAATACGGTTATTCACATCTAATGTGTTTATCTCAATATCATCTTTATAAAATAAAACACTTTAGTGTTCTAGAATAAAAATGTATACCCGCAACAGGTTAAACTCTGATATAGAGATTATGTTTCTAGTCAAACTAGGTACATTATAACAGTTTCCTAATTTAAGTACACACTCTAAGGGTAGTTCCTAAACTTAGGTCTCTACGGTTAAAACAGCGACTCTCATCCTGTTTTCGACTCGCAGGTCAATCTCAACTAAAGTCAGTCTCCTACTTATCAGTAGATTCCTCACATCAGTACATATATATGGACAACACTTAGTATCAAAAATCCAATTTTGAAACTAATAGTGAACATGTTTATGACAAACATACTTTAAGCTGGAGCCTTACCCGTCTTCTCTTCCTTCATGTCTGCCTTGTCCATATGGCAGTCACGCTTCCAGTGACCCCGTTTGCCATATTTTAGGCAGACATCTTTGGATATGTCCTTTGTCTTCCTAGAAGACTGTGATGATTTTGCCTTTGCCCCTTTAGAAGCTCTGGATGTGCCTCATAGAGCATAGCCATCAACTCTTCAAGAGTTTACTCTTGGTTCATAATGAACCTGTCCCAGCTTTCAGGTAGAGACTATAAGATCAAATCTTTGGTAGTCTCGGCCACGTAGGTAATGCCCAGCTAAACTAGTTGATCGATGTCAGCAATCATCTGCGACATTTAGTGCTCGACAGATGTACCCTCTGACATACGTGAGCGAACGAGCTTCTTTTGCAATTTGTACTTCTAAGATCTAAGAATAGATCTATGAAGATCCTGTAATTTCAACATCAAGGTATAAGGATCTAATCCTTAGTTTTGACGACAAAATTAAAGTGTCATTGCATTAAGCATAATGGATTGAGCACTAAAGTTATCATACATGAATCTTCCAAAGATCATGTTCTACTATTTGCTCAACTCCGAGCTTAGGCCTGAGATGTTTCTCTATCAAATAAAGTAACTCCTCAGTTCCCAGGACTATCCTGAGGTATGATTCCCAATTAGAAATTAAAGCCACTTAAAGACAATTTCACCCAGGATTATGTTTTAAACGCTAATCTTTCAGTTATCTTGATTGTTATAGTCCAACTATCCAATCAACGATTTCGGGTGCTATTAAATATAATGATTACTATAGTCTAACTATATAATCAACTATAATTTGATTGGTTAAATTCAAATATATTGATTACTATAATCCAATTATATAATCAACTATAATTTGAAGTAGTTTGAATACAGACCAACTGTTTAATTAAAACAACGATTAAATATTAGTCCAACTAATATATATTTAATTAATGACGAAAAATTGAAATGAGCGTGTATTGGCAAGTATCTAAACGAAATTGCAAATTTAATACTTGCCTCCCACTATTTTTCGGCGAGCCTCTAACCATCTGTTGAGTACTCGGGAAACCTAGTTTCCTAGTGGGCTAAGATCCCGTTAAATAACACACAACCTTGACTTTGGCCAACAAGCTGTATGATATTTAACTAGGTAGATCTCTAAGATCAATTGAATCTTATCCAATTCCTAGATCCAGTAGGTGGATATCCAAATCCGAAAAATATATCTAATATATGCCAATATATCCGATATATTCCCTAACCTTTTTTCCTCTGAATCAACTAAGGCTTGGTTTTGGCACAACAAACTTAATGATTCCAGTTAAGCGGGACCCATTGACCTTGGAAAGCTTCGTAATCGATGTCGATAGACAAAAAGTGATCTTGACTTTGGCCAACAAATCACAACTTGGACAAGACATGCGATATGGAACAAAGCCTTCATGATTCAAACACATCCGCGATGGACAAAGGTCTTGATTTTGGCCAAAAAACCAGTGCCAATCTTGGATATTGAGAATGAATCATCCAATGGAAGGAAAAACGCTTAATATTTATTGAGGGTTTTTCGCGTAATTGGCAACCAATTAATTATCTTTGATTAGGTCTCATCATACACCCTTAAGCATGTATTCTAAAAGCATAATAAGGCGCGGTAAATAAGTTAATAATGATATGCGGATGGATATTTAAAACATTTTGTTCCTATAACAAATCTCTCAATTTCCTCTCTCCCGCTAGCACAAATGTTAATTCTACCCAATTACATAACACTTCTAAAGAAACCTCATTTACATTGAGGGGAATGAGTGAGAAGAGAAATACAAAGAGTCAAGAGGTATAGGCTGGACACGCAAGTCCAATTTAATAAATTCTAAATTTATTACAACAATTTCCAAAATTGCCCTCACCCATCTAATATCCATCTGATATACATTATTCATACATCACATCCATGTATTCACACAAAGCATGTTATCAATCAATGTAATCCAATTAATTAATCTGAAATTAATGACTATCCAATGTTCAAACAACGATTTGATTTGCGCGAGTCCAACTCATTTTAAGAATAAGTACTCAAAGTACGAATTCTTGAATTATATCAAACTACAATATTAAATCAAATTTAATTTGCATTCAATACTAATTCCTTATTTAATTCCAAATTAAATAATTACACTTTATTAATAAGCCTTTGCGACTTAGATTCTAAATCTAATCATTACGGGTCTCAAAGCCCAATTAATATCCAATGTCAATTTAATTAAAGTCCAATAGGCTTTTAATTAATTTATAAGGCATGGACTTTGGCAACCAAAGCCCAATAAGGAATCACCCTTTGCTAAAAATCAATTTAGGCCCATTAGGCCCAATTAAATATTAAAGGCCCATTTAATCATATTTGGACTTTATGGAAATGGTTTTAGGCCCAATTGGATCCAACCAATTATCCTAAACCAAACTTGGCCCAACCAAGCCCATTAAGCCCAAATACAACTTTATTAGCCCAATTCCAAATTTAGCCCAACTAATTAAATTCCAATATCCCAAATATCATAATTTAATCAATTAAAGTGTATTAGCCATAATTAATTAGTCAAATTAACATTTCCAAAATACCAATTACACTAATTAATCATGCTTTATATGTTATACATATCACGGCAATTGTAGGGACTTTTAAATCCGATTTCGATTTCAATCTAATTAAATCATAAATCAATTTATCCCATGTCTTTCAACTCATCCAATGATCAAAAAAAAAATTACCATGACTTTAGGGCATATCATCAATTCGGCCAAGCCAAATTTTTGGGGAAAAATAATCCAATTCAATTTTCATCAAATTGATCATGCATAACTCTAAGTTATCATCATTCAAGCATACTCAAACAATCAATTTTATCAAATCATGCTCAAATCAAATTTACCCAAATTTTACCCTAAATTCAATTTCATGCTTAATAACCGTTCTGATACCATTGTTGGGTTTTCTATGTCAAACCAAGATCAAATTAAGCAATGAAATGATGTGCGAATACAATAAAGTAAAGTAGCGAAAATACTCACTTTGATCGGCTTTGCGATACGTTGAACACAAAAATTTCTTCCTTGAAGTTTCGGCCAAGCCCTTTGTTGTGCTCCTTGTGTGGATCTCCAAATTCCAAGCTTTGAGTGTTGATTCCATGCTCATAGATGGGTTTCCCTATCACCTTTGAATGACTCCTTTGATTTGCTAGCATGCAAGATTTTTGAATAAAAAATCTTCAACCAAGAACCCTAGGTCTCGGCAATGGAGGGAGTGAGAGAGAGAGAGCATTCGGCTTCTTCAAAAATTGAGAGAAGAAACCGTGAGGGAGAGAGAGAGAATAAGGAAGATGTGTGTGTTTTTTTTTTTGTGTAATTTGTTTTCAAAAATCAAAAACAAGATATACCAAACATTTGGTAAAAATCTTCCATCATTACCAACTTGGAGTGTAAAATAAGTTTCCATAATTTCCTACACCAACTTCCATCACCATAAAGGTGAATGAATGACTAGTGATGTAACTTGATGTGACTTGTGGGCCCCACTAGAATTCAAAATCCGAGTGGGCCTGCAAACACTCATAGGCTCGGGTTCGCTAATTTCGAATTAACGAATTTTCCGTTGCGACGTAATTAAATCAAATTTAATTAAATAATTATGCCTAGTAAAATTACTATTCACGTCGCTGGTGAATTAATTCTAAATTAACTCGTTCGCCCGAATTAAAATCTAATTTTAATTCCGCGTCGAAATCTAATTTCGTTTAATATATCGAATATATATTTTATCGATTAATTCCGAATTAATCGTTCTCTCTTTAAATTGAATTTTATCCCAGATAAAATTCTCCGCAATTAATCCTATATTAATTTTCTCTCTCTTCTAATTAATCCCAGATTAATTAGGTGCGAGTCATACGTCATCGGTGAATCTTCGGGAAGCGACCCATAAGATCCCTGGATATGTTGGCAGTAAATCCGGTCGTCGGACTATCCGAACACGTACGTACCTAGTATTACGTTTTTATCGATTTACAAGACATGGTTGGCTTCTAGCAAAGCACCGTGCCTACCCAATTCTCCAGAAATATTCTTAAGGGAATATGTAATCTATATCAGGCGTAGTATACGTAGAATTGCGTATTGCGATCCAGTATCGGATGTCACGTGCTAGGCCTGGGGCTGGAATTGTGTCTGCCCCGTATGAAGCACATATCAGATCTCTGGTAACTAGTCTCTATAATCGGATAAACATGACCTAGTCATATTATCCCAATAGCTGTAGCATACAATAGTACCAGTTCCTTATCCTACGTGACCATCATCTCCATATGACTGAAGCGATACTTCCATCTTGACATCACACCCAATACACTATGATTCTCAATATACCCAGAAGAGGCGTACACAGAACCTGTTAAAGCCCTGGATGACCAAAACTAAAGTATATTGATTGTCGCAAGTATTAGCGATGTAAGTCTCAGTCTCAGGTTAAGACCAAATACACCTACCCTGATTCGGACTTCCATAGACACATAGTCATACTACCAATGAAATTCTGAGGGGTCTATCCAGAGCGAAGCTGTTCCCGTACCATCGGTAAACACAACCTCCTATTACACTTGCATGAGTATCCAATACCCAAATATATGAGAACTATGCCGTTATGCTCCCATAATACGCACAAGTGCAATACTAGTCTATTCCGCATTATCGATGTCCAATCTCGATAATACTACAACTAGGGATGTTTTGATGATTAAACCTTAGTGGATTAATATTGTCTCATATCTTATTAATCTGGAACTAATCATATGGACTTTTATCATTTATATATCCCGGTAATCCAATTACAAATGATAAAAGAGCAATTTCCTTTGTCACATAGTTAATTTGTACAACAACACCATGTTCTGTACAAATAGTGATGTTATAGGTCATAATTGTCCAACAATATCAACCCGCGAACTGGAATACTACTCTTATAAGAAAATATTATCCGAGAGAGTGGCGATTCTCTGTTGTATCTTTACAAACTTCATGTGTTTCAACAAATGACCCAATCATACCCTTATGACCGGATATTTTGAACCGAGGAAAGAGAATGTCAAAGTTATTTGATCCACACATAAGATTGTAAAGACCTCAAGTCTAAGGACTAGTCATACAATCGATACATGAAAGTTCTCACAAACACATGGGATAAACACTCCATGTGAAAACTTTCGATGGTCAGTTCGTTGGACACGAGCAACTCATGCATCCATGTGATACAACAAGTGGACGGATCTCCGCTAGTAACCTATGAGATCGGCTACCCCACTTAAGGGTGGATCATATCATCATGTTAGTCTCTCCGCTTTGTGAAAGCCCGGATTATTCACAAAACTATGACTAGGAACGTTTGAGAGTAATGATAGCACACTTTTGAACATTTGATTATCTTGTTGCCATTCTAAGTTGTTAGGCCTGCACTGATGACCTAGAATTATTCTTGAGTTGTTTCAAAGTGGTGAGACTTGTTTGGTGTTGTAAAGATTAGATTAAAGTATTGGATTTGGTTAATTTTGGTTAATTTTATTAATTTGATTAATTTGAGAAATTATGGTTCTTAACCTAAACCAAAATTTGGGCTTTTCATATATGTGTTGTATAATGATGTATATAATATATACAAATCATTTGGTGTTGATTGGAAATCATCTAAATTTGTTTTTAACAAATTTGGACTGAAATGCACAAAAATGAAAGTTAAGGGTGCATTCGACAATTTGGAGATTTTTGGGAATTTTGTGTGTGAGTTGTATTTTGATATATATGACATGTATAAATCATTTTGGTAGTGATTTGAAATCACTTAAATTTGTATTTGAAAAATTATGACTAAAATGTTCAAAATGCAAACCTTTGGGGGTCTCACTTTAATTTGGGAAAAATCTTTTTTTTTTTTTGGTTCAAAAATTCAGCTTTTAAGTATTGAGTAATTAGAATAAATAAGTTTATTTTAATTACCCAATAAAAATTAATGAAATCGGAAAATTTTGATTTTTCGTATTTCGCTGCGTTACTCGATAATACCCCCTAAAAACCCTTAGAAAATGGTATCAGAGCGAGTCTGATCCTGAACACATGATATGATTATGCCTTTAAATTTAATGTTTAATCTAATTTTTTCTTTATGTATGCTTGTGTTTATTTTTTTTATTAAATAAATTGAATAACGTCTTTTGCAGAAAATCCCTATTTGTAATAAGGTTTTATAATTTATATGTATTTGATGCATGTTTCTAGGTCCGTCTTGTCAATAGGGCTTATAGATAAATATTCTATGACTATATCCGAGAACGTGCCAAAGCTGTGAGGATATAACCGGTAGGAATTTATTTGTACCAGATAAATATATGATATTAGGTAAATTCAAGCGAAAGCGGAATCCTGAACGTGCCAAAGCTGTCAGGGTTACACGAGTATCTTGAATTTATCATTGACAAGTTTAACCTTGATACACCTCATTGTGAACGTTCTAAAGTTGTCACAACGAGAAATGATCAGGGCCGGAACCTATGAGTCACTGGTGAGTGATTGACAATGAGTTGTCTACCTAATGAATATACATAAGGGAGAACGTGTCAAAGCTGTGAGCTGAAATATATTCATGGGGTCCACTTTTCACTATTGTATTTAATTTGATTATTGCGTGTTATGTATTCTGTTTGGGGATTACAGTTTGCATGAAATAGTGGGAGGGACATTATTAGATTAATAATCAGCGATCTATTTGATGTTTTTGATATTATATGAAACTGTTTTGTCTGCTAACCGTTTTTCGCTATCTATGTGATAGATTTGTGATGGCGGCTTCTTCAAACAACCCATTTGCTCGTATTCTTGATACGAATAAGCTTAAAGATGCTGAGAACTTCGTAGATTGGGATATGGATTTGAGGATTGTCCTCAGATATGAGAAGATTGGATATGTATTATAGGGTCTTTTGCCCCTTGCTGTATGTGAGGATGCGGCACCGGAGGAACTTGAGACTTTCTGGCAATGGAAAGATGATGATTTAAGATTTAAATCATACATTCTCAGTTCACTGGCTTCGGAACTCAAGAGACACTATTTTGAGATGTCTGATGCATATAGTATGATGACACAACTTCGTGAATCGTTCATGAATGAAAAACAGGTCTTGGTTCACAGAGTAGCAATGGAACTGTTCCAATCAAAACTTGATGAGGGACAGCCTGTGAGCACACATGTGCTTTATTTGATCGATCTGATCGAGCAATTGAGGCGCAGGGGTTACCCTCTCAATGATACTCTGGGACAAGTGTCATTCTTGGTTCGCTCCCGGTATCGTATCACCAGTTTGTGATGTACTTCAACAGGAACGAGATTCACTGTTCTTACCATGAGTTATATAGGATGCTTCTCACGGTGTAGGAGGATTTAAGGAAGGGAGTTCCAACTGGCCTTCCGAAACCCACTTCACTTTCCACTTCTTCCCACTCCAAGTCGAAAGGAAAGAAGACGAAGGGAAAGAAAAATAAGGGTTTCAATGTTCCTCTACAGGCTAAGATAACGAAGCCCAATAGAGCTTCTGAAGACAAGTGCCACCACTGCCAGAAGATTGGGCACTGGAAGAGGAAATGTCCTGACTACCTTGCCCAGATCAGGAAGGAAAGAGCATCAACATCAGGTACTGTTATTTTTCCTGTTATTGATATCTCATTAGCTTGTGAAGCTGTCACATCTAGTTGGATTTTAGATTCTACTTGTCATGTTCACATTTGCAATTCGTTGTAGATGCTGAAGGAAAATAGACAACTAAAATCTGGAGAGATACAATTGTGATTCGGGAGTGGTGACTCTCTGTATGTGGTTGTAGTGGGTGATGAGCGGAAAATATATCACTATTTACTGCCCCTTTAACCTAATATTTTGTATGGTTTCTCGAGTTTTATGAATATTTTGATGTGTTTTTGTGATTTTGCAGATAAATAAAGTTTTGAGACTCAATGGAATCAATCAGGACTAAATGTAGAACAAATAAGGGTAAAAACTGGACTTGACATTTGGATTTTGGAGGTTGGAAACTTGAAATGGCGTTCTAACGAAGTACAATTTCATAAATTTCAACTTTGTGTAATTTTTGTATTTTGGCCATAACTTTCTACTTAGATATCGGATTGAGGTGATTCAAGTTCCATATTAAAAAAGACTCAAAGATCTAAAATTTTGAAGTTCATAATAATTTCGAATTCAGAAGTTTTCATGATCGAAATTGATAAAAATGTCTGGAAATGTGTTATGTGTAATTATTAAAGTCATTTAAAAAAAATGAAAATTGTCAAACTTCCTACAAACATGCTTGCATATTTGGTGGAGGATTTGGTGCCATATTTTGTGTCATATTTGGTGCCATGTTTGGTGGAGAAATTAGTGGAGAAATTAGTGGAGAAATTGGTGGAGAAATTGGTGAAGCCAAAATTTTGCCTATAAATACCAAGCCATTTCATTTGTAAAATTCATATCTTCTTCTGGGGATTTCCTTAAGAATACTAAGAAGATTGTATCTTGTTTTTTTATTTATAGCTTTTTGTATTTAATTTTTTTATTTTACGCAATAGTTTTTTCTTTACTTTACTTTTCAGTCTTTATTTTGACTTTTCAGTATGAGGAGGTAACTCCCCTCTACTGGGGTGAAGGGTAAAGCTTTTATTACTAATATTTAGATTAATCTCCCTTAATTATAATATATAAACTATTTAAAACCTAACTTAATGGGATACCGCCTTTATAGTCGGTTGGACTTAATTAAAT
This sequence comes from Zanthoxylum bungeanum, assembly GCA_019454045.1. Lineage (NCBI taxonomy): Eukaryota > Viridiplantae > Streptophyta > Magnoliopsida > Sapindales > Rutaceae > Zanthoxylum > Zanthoxylum bungeanum. Next base: position 111,630 of record SKCR01026498.1, read on the forward strand.
TGATTTTAACCTGACTGAAATGGATACCGCCTTTATGGTCGGTTGGAATTAATCATAAATCTGACTTAATTAGGATACCGCCTATATGTTCGGCTGGTAATATCATGCAAAGGTTATATATTATAATAAGGGAGATATCTAAAATAGAAGTATTAAAAGTGGATCCTCTAACCCCCAACATTTTCTTTATTGTTTTATTTACCATTTTAATTTCCAAGCTTTACTTTATGTCATTTAATTTTTTATTTTACGCAATAGTTTTTTCTTTACTTTACTTTTCAGTCTTTATTTTGACTTTTCAGTATGAGGAGGTAACTCCCCTCTACTGGGGTGAAGGGTAAAGCTTTTATTACTAATATTTAGATTAATCTCCCTTAATTATAATATATAAACTATTTAAAACCTAACTTAATGGGATACCGCCTTTATAGTCGGTTGGACTTAATTAAATTGATTTTAACCTGACTGAAATGGATACCGCCTTTATGGTCGGTTGGAATTAATCATAAATCTGACTTAATTAGGATACCGCCTATATGTTCGGCTGGTAATATCATGCAAAGGTTATATATTATAATAAGGGAGATATCTAAAATAGAAGTATTAAAAGTGGATCCTCTAACCCCCAACATTTTCTTTATTGTTTTATTTACCATTTTAATTTCCAAGCTTTACTTTATGTCATTTAATTTTTTTTATGTCTTTACTAGTCCTAGATATGTGTTGTAACTAAATACCATATCTGGGGTTGTGATGAATTCCAATATCACCAGTTTATAATGGGTTATTTTATGACTTGGGTAATATAAAGGTTTATTTATTGAGTCTTAAGCTTAATGCTTCTTGTTAACTGGCCATTAATAAGATTGATATGAAAAATTTAAAATAAAATTGATGAAGGAATTTTAGGTTTCAGTCTTAGACTCAATAGCTCACGATCTCACCTCCGGGTATGGTCACCCTTAGGTAGATTTCCTTACATGATAGACATATACCTATCGGGCAGGGGTAGCCACAATTGGAACTTAATCTTAATGAATTTAGGTAACTTTGTTAACATAGACATGTGATTAATTGGGTTATTTGGGTGTTTGAATCTGACCATCGACAAAGGCTTTTGCATATTTTCGTGTTCCAAGTTAATAAACCAATATATTGCATAAACGTGAGATAACCACTTCATCTTTAAAAGATATTGGAAGGATTCACAATCCTAGATAGTTTAATAATATTGAATTTTCCTTTAATTTACATTTGCATTGTTTTATTTACTTGTCTTTAGTTTAAAATCATCATCCAATCAAACAACCAATCTATTAGATACTTGTAAACATTTAGCTTCACAAATTAATAGTCTAGGTATTAAGTCCTCATGGGATCGATACATTTTATACTACTTGAACGATACATGCGCTTGCATTACGTGAGTGATTTCACCGATCAAGTTTTTGGCACCGTTGCCGGGGACTTATTTATCTTTTACTATTAATTTTAGGTTTAGATACCTTTACTTGTGTCTAATTTTTGTTTGCTTATTATTTTTATTTTCTTGTGTTTCAGGTTCTCAGTCACTACATGAGAAGAACCAGAAGCTTTGAAATCCGTCCACTTGACCTAGAAATTGAAAGAACAATCAGACAGTTGAGATGTGAAATATGTGAAGGTCAAAAATCATTGATCAACATGGAACCTGAACCTTTAGAAGTCGCACCACCAATTCCCATTCGAGACAGAACTATTCCGGTGGTTGACGGCTTCATTTCATGTATTGTACTTCCTCTCTTACCAACAAATGTGTGTGACAACAAAACATGCATTCAAATGATACATCAATCAGTATAGTTTGGGGGGAATGCAACTGAATATCCTAATGCCCATATCAACAACTTCTTGGAAGTTTACGACACATTCAATTACAACCAAGCAGCTGAAGAAGCAATGAGACTGCGTGTGTTCCCATATTCCTTGAAAGACACAGCTAAGGCTTGGCTACATTCACTACCAGCAGGTTCCATCACAACTTGGAACACTATTGCCACCAAATTCCTTGCAAAGTACTTTCCCCCATGTAGAACAACAAAGCTGAGAAATGACATTTTATCCTTTGTGCAACATGACTCAGAAATCCTCTGCGAAGCTTGGGAGAGATGCAAGGAATTGCTCCAGAAATGTCCTCACCATGCGATTCCAAAATGGCTACAAGTCTAAACCTTCTACAATGAACTTTCTGGACTAATGAGAACCACAATAGATGCTGCTGTTGGAGGAGCTTTAATGGCAAAAGGAGAAGATCAGGCCTGGGACTTAATTGAAGAAATGGCCAATAAAAAGAAGTATGATTCAACGAATATCAGGAATCTACGAAGTCGAAGCCAACACAATAATGAATGCCAAGAAGGATCTGATATTCAAATTCATAGAAACTCTTAGCATGCATGGTAATGCTGATCCACAAGTTCACCATATGGAGGAGCACCAGAGTCAGAATTATACAACCAACATGATGAGACGGTGAATTATGTCAACAATTTCAACCGATAGGGTAACAATCCATATTTCAACACCAACAACCCATGTTGGAGGAATCATCCCAATTTCGCATGGAGCAACAATTCAGGGCAAAGGAACAATCCACCTCCAGGATTCCAACAGCAAAATAAAGGCCAGGAGTATGAAAAAGAACCAGGAATAGCACAATTGCTGGCTCAGATGAAAAAACAACAACCAACATACGATGCTATGTTTCAATCCCAATAAGCATTAATTCAAAGCCAATCTACTTCTATAAAGGCCCTGGAAAATCAAGTGGGACAACTGGACAATGCTGAGAGTTACAGACCGCAAGGTACCCTTCCCAGCAACACAAAACTAAATCCAAGGAACAGAGGGAAGAATCAATGTCAAGCCATCACTTTGAAAAGCACACTGAAATCAACAAAGATGTTGGAATCAAAGCATCCACTGAATAAGTTACAAAAGAAAACAGTGAAGCAGATCCACAGATGGAGGAAAAAGAGGCAAAAGAAAATGATCAAGAAAGATTTACTCCTCCTCCACCTTTTCTACAGCATCTCCAGAAAAAGAAACTAGACAAGCGGTTTGCTCGATTCCTGAATATTTTCGAAAAGCTACATATCAATATTCCATTTGCAGAAGCATCGGAACAAATGCCCAGCTATGTGAAATTCATGAAAGATATTATGTCACGAAAAAGAAGATTGGGAGATTACGAGGCAATAGCATTGACAGAAGAATGCAACACCATCATTTAGAGGAAGCTTCCCCCAAAGTTGAAAGATCCTGTCAGTTTCACCATCCCCTACACCATAAGAGAAGACAAAGTGGTCAAAGTCAACAAATTCATTTTCCATATAGGTTTCATTATCCTTGACATGGAAGAAGACAAAGATGTACTCATCATCATCGGGAGACCATTCTTGGCTACAGATCGAACTATTATTGATGCACAAAAAAGAGAACTAACCATGAAAGTCCAGGACCAAGAAGTTACATTCAATGTTTTCAAAGCCATGAAATTCCCTAATGATGAAAAATAGGAGGAATGTTTCAGACTTGATGTAATAGATAGTATCGTCGAGAATACTGATGCAATGCAACTTTCCACAGATAAACTTGAAGCTTGCATCACAAAATGACTGACAGCGAACTAGATAATGAAATTCTGGACTGTATCAACTATCTTGAAAGACCCTTTTGCTTCCGATTGGAACCAAAGGTGGAAAGTTTGGAACTACCAAAAAAGGAGCGAATCAAGCCCTCGATTGAAGAACCAACATAGTTGGAACTAAAGCCACTTCCGAGCCATCTCAGGTATGCATTCTTAGAAAACTCTTCTGATTTACCTATGATTATTTATTCCTTGCTAACATTGGAGCTGGAAGATAAGTTGCTTAGAGTGTTACGAGAACACAAGAAAGCCATTGGCTGAACTATAGCAGACAGAAGAGGCATTAGTCCATCATTTTACATGCACAAAATTCTGATAAATGACTAGTACAAAGCCACAGTGGAGCATCAACAGAGATTAAATCCAATCATGAATGAGGTTGTAAAGAAAGAAATTATCAAATGGTTGGATGCCAGCATCATTTACCCCATCTCTAACAGCACTTGGGTGAGTCATATGCAATGTGTGCCAAAGAAAAGAGGAATAACCATAGTCACAAATGAAATTAACAAGTTGATTCCAACAAGAACGGTGACTAGATGGAGAGTATGCATGGACTACAGGAAGCTGAACAAAGCAACAAGGAAAGATCATTTTTCGCTGCCATTCATTGACCAGATGCTAGACAGACTTGCAGGACATGAATTCTACTATTTTCTTGATGGATCGGGGTACAATCAGATGCCATCGCCCCAGAAGATTAGGAGAAAACCTTTTTTACATGTCCGTATGGTACTTTTACTTTCCGCTGGATGCCATTTGGACTATGTAATACTCCTGCCACATTTCAACATTGCATGATGGCCATCTTTTCAGACATGCTGGAATAAAATATGAAGGAGTTTATGGATGATTTTTCTGTGTTTGGAGACTCGTTCGACCACTGCTTGAAAAATCTGGAAATGGTGTTACAAAGATGCGAAGATACCAACTTGGTACTCAATTGGGAAATATGCCACTTCTTGGTTTATGAAGGCATTGTCCTAGGACATCGGATCTCACAAAATGGAATCGAGGTAGACAAAGCAAAGATCAAAACAATAGAGAAATTACCTCCACCATCATCCGTCAAAGGGATCGAAACAATAGAGAAATTACATGATATTTATCAAAGACTTCTCCAAGATTGGTAAACCTCTATGCAATTTGCTAGAGAAAGAAATGCCTTTTAACTTCACCAAAGAATACAACGAAGCTTTTGAGATCTTGAAGAGAAGCTGGTCTCTGCCCTCATCATAGTAGCACCAGACTGGACGCTTCCATTTAAGGTGATGTGCGATGCTAGTGATTTTGCTGTAGGTGAAGTTTTGGGACAATGCAAAGCCAAAATTTTCCACACCATTTACTACTCCAGCAGAACTCTGAATGAAGCACAACTCAACTACACAACAACTGAAAAGAAGTTGCTCGCAGTTGTATTTGCTTTTAATAAATTCCATTCCTATCTGCTGGCTCCCAAAGTGGTGGTCTACACAGATCATTCAGTAATCAAATACCTGATCGTGAAAAAAGATGCCAAACCTAGATTGATTCGTTAGATGCTTCTGCTGAGACATGAAAGGGACAGAAAATCAAGTGGCAGATCACTTATCGAGGCTCGAGAGTGGAGAAACAACTGGCAATGAAACGACAATCAAAGAAACTTTTCCAGATGAACAGTTGTTTACCATCAAATAGCAGGATGTCCATTGGTATTCTGACTATGTAAACTACATAGTATCGAGAAAATGGCCATTGGAATGGATACATCGGAAATGAAAGAAGTTCTTCAAGGAAGTCAAGCACTATGTCTAGGATGAGTCATACCTATTCAAACGATGTGCTGATCAATTACTGAGATGTTGTGTCCCACATGAGGAGGTCAATAGTGTCTTGCAGCATTGTCATTCATCTCCATACGGTGGATATTTCAGCAGAAATAAAACTACAGCCAAAATCCTACAATCAGGTTTGTTCTGGCCCACTCTGTTTAAAGATGCTTACTTATTTGCTCTTCAATGTGACAGGTGCTAGAGAACGGGAAATATTTCAAAGAGAAATGAAGGACCTCTGTAAAATATTCTGGAAGTGGAGATATTTGATGTATGGGGGATTGATTTTATGGGACCCTTAGTTCCATCATTTGAAAACATGTACATACTAGTTGTAGTAGACTACGTCTCTAAATGGGTTGAAACGACAACACTGCAGTCAAATAATTCAAAAATGGTGATAAAATTCCTTAAAAAGAATATTTTCACTCACTTCGGAACACCTCGGGCAATCATTAGTGATGGTGGCACACACTTCTGCAACATATACTTCGATGCACTCCTATCCAAATACGGAGTTACTCATAAAGTTGCCACTGCCTACAATCCGCAGTCAAATGGACAGGCTGAAGTTTCAAATAGAGAGATCAAATTTTTCTTAGAGAGAACCGTTGGATCAACAAGGAGGGACTGGTCTACAAAACTAGATGACGCATTATGGGCCTACCGGACAGCTTACAAAATACCTATTGGTATGTCCCCATATCGAATGGTGTTTGGGAAAGCATGCCATCTGCTAGTGGAACTTGAGCATAAAGCGCACTGGGCACTGAAGAAGTTAAATCTTGATCCACAAGCAGCATGAGAGAAAAGGCTCCACCAACTCAATGAATTGAAGGAATTTCACTTGCAGGCTTATGAGAATGCCAGACTGTACAAAGAAAAGACAATGCATTAATCTTACCAATATAATGACCGACCCATGTCAATATATCTAGACTAGGAATAATTTATATTTGAGAGAATGCGTGATATTTCTCAATACCATTTGCAACTCTTGCAACTATATCACCATATGTTGTAACTCTCGGGTCTTTACTAAATTCATATAAGGTTTCGAGTGTAACTCGAAATCTCTAACTCTTAGAGTAATCTAACTCTTAGATTTACAATATATAAATAAAAGTAAGAGTTTTACCATATAAATAAATAAATAACCATGATAAAATAAATATTATATTGCATAAATATCAAATATTCATACAAAAAGTGAATGGTGCTCGATCACCATTTCCAACAGTTTTATCCCTAAAAAGATGGTCAGTTCGAGCTTACAATCCATGCCTTAGGGGATATGTTAAGGATATACTTCTAGATTTAAAAGAAGATTGGAATTAACAGTTGTTATTGATCGAATTATCAACGATAATAGTTATTATTTTGGTCATAATGATGGTATCTTTGAAACCTAGTGTAGACATAACTATAGGTCCTTTATCGAATGGTTTGAGATTGGTGACTCCAAGTTGTTAGGTTTAGACTTGGTTCAAGGATCAGTGAAGATAATTAAGTGAATTTAAGAAAGGTTTAAGACGTGCATAGTAGATAAAGGTTGTATGGCGATTCTAACAGAATGACCTTGAATACTATATTGAATATCATGTCTTTCTGAGAGTCTCACCATTCAAAATAGTTATGAGAATCAGTAAGGAGGGTAACTTAAGCCCACAATTCTTCGTGTCGTTCCAGATCCTTAGTAGGACTAGAGAAAATGTTTATGAGCTGGTTGTTGGACAATTATGACCCATAGCGTCACTATTTGTACAGATCATGGTGTTGTTGTACAAATTAACTATGTGACAAAGGAGATTGCTATCTTATCATTTGTGATTAGATCACCTTAGATATATAAATGATAGGAGGTCCCTATGATTAGTTCCTGGATTGAGAATGATATGAGACAGTATCAGTCCACAAATGATTAATCATTAAATATCCCTAGTCAGAGTATTATCGAGATTGGACATCGGTAATGCGTAAAAGACTAGTATTGCACTTGTGCACGTTGTGAGGGCATAACGGGCATAGTTCTCATATATTTAAGTATTGGATACTTATGCAAGTGCGGTAGGAGGTGTGTTTTTCACCGATGGTACGGGAAACAGCTTCGCTCTGGATAGACCCCCTCGGAATCTCATTGGTAGTTTGATTATGTGTCTATGGGAGTCCGACATCAGGGTAGGTGTATTTGGTCTTAACCTGAGACTTGCACCGCTAATACTTATGACAATCAATATACTTTGGTTGAGGTCGTCCAGGGCTTTAACCGGTTCTGTGTACGCCAATACTGGGTATATTGAGAATCGTAGAGTATTGGGTGTGATGTCAAGACGGAAGTATCACTCCAGTCATAGTGGGGATGATGTCACGTAGGATACGGTATTAGTGCTCTTAAGTGTTGCGCGGCCATCGGGATATTATGACTAGGTCATGTATATCCGATTATAGAGACTAGTTACCAGACATCCGACATGTGCTTCGTACGGGGCAGACACAGCTCCAGCCCCAGGCCTAGCACGTGACCATCCGATACTAGATCGATATACACTATACGATGTATACTACGCCTGATACAGATCAATATATTCCAGTAAGGATATTTCCGGAGAATTGGGTAGGCATGGCGCTTTGCTAGAAGCCAACCTTGTCTTGTGAATCGGTAAAACGTAGTACTTGGTACGTACGTGTTCGGATAGTCCGATAATCGAATTTACTGCCAACATATCCGGAGATCTCATGGGTCGCTTCCCAATGATACACCGATGACGTATGACTCGCACTTTAATTAATCTGGATTATTTTGATGAGAGAGAAAATTAATCTGGGATTAATTACGGAGATATTTTATCTGGGATAAAGTATCGTCTAAAGAGAGAGAGAACGCGATTAATTTGGAATTAATCGGTAAAATAAATTTAATAGCTAAATTTGATTTTTCTATTTAATTTATTCGAATAGGCTAAAATTAATATATCGGATATATTATATGAATTGGATTTCATTACGAAATTAAAGTTGGACTTTAATGCGAACGAACGAATTAATTTAGAATTAATTCGTGAACGACGTTCGTAATATATTTGCGTCGCATCGATATTTAATTAAATTAGATTTAATTATTTAACGACGGAAGTTCGTTTAATCGGATTAAACGGAACCGAGCCGCGACAAATGTTCGTAGAGATATTTGGATTTTGAATTCAAATATGTGGGGCCCATGAGTGGTTGGTGTACCTACCACCCAACTACCTTGTTTTACTTTTGGAAAACCATTTACCCACACCTACCAAGTTTAGGGTAAAAGGTGAAATGGTTTTACCTAAAATATAAAAGCAAAATCTCTCTCTACACTTTAGTAATTATTATTATTCATTAGATGGATTTTAGTAAAACCCTAGACAACTCTTTCTCTCCCATTTTCTCTTAAAAGTCACGCCCAAGGGGCTGCTGGACTGCCTAAAATGGCGTCAATGATGGAGGAATTTTTTGTGGATTTTGTGGCAAGATCCAAGTGCTAGTACACTTCTAAGAGGCATACGAAGGTGTTAGGGAAACCCTGTTGGATAATATGACCCATAGCATCACTATTTGTACAGATCATAGTGTTGTTGTACAAATTAACTATGTGACAAGGAAATTGCACTCTCATCATTTGTGATTAGATCACCTTAGATATATAAATGAAGAGAGGTCCCTATGATTAGTTCCTGGATTGAGAATGATATGAGACAGTATCAGTCCACGAAGGATTAATCATTAAATATCCCTAGCCGGAGTATTATCGAGACTGGACATCGATAATGCGGAATAGGCTAGTATTGCACTTGTGCGCGTTGTGAGGGCACAACGGCATAGTTCTCATATATTGGGTATTGGATACTTATGCAAGTGCGATAGGAGGTTGTGTTTCACCGATGGTACGGGAAACAGCTTCGCTCTGGATAGACCCCCTCGGAATCCCATTGGTATTATGACTATGTGTCTATGGGAGTCCGACATCGGGGTAGGTGTGTATGGTCTTATCCTGAGACTTGCACCGCTAATGCTTACGACAATCAGTATACTTTTGTTGAGGTCGTCTAGGACTCTAACCGGTTCTATGTACGCCAATGCTGGGTATATTGAGAATCGTAGAGTATTGGGTGTAATGTCAAGACGGAAGTATCACTCCAGTCATAGTGGAGATGATGTCAAGCAGGATACGGTATTAGTGCTCTTAAGTGCTGGCCGGCCATCGGGATATTATGACAAGGTCATGTATATCCGATTATAGAGACTAGTTACCAGACATCCGATATGTGCTTCGGACGGGGCAGACACTTATCCAGCCCTAGCACGTGACTATCCGATACTGGGCCGATATACACGATACTTGGTATACTACGCTTGATATAGATCTTAAATATTCATTAGATGAATATGACCGGAGAATTGGATAGACTTCGTGCTTTGCTAGAAGCCGATCTTGTCTCGTAAATCGGTAGAACGTAGTACTTGGTACGTACGTGATTCGGATACTCCGACGACCGTATTTACTGCCGATTATATCCGGGGATCTCATGGGTCGCTCCCGATAATGCACCGATGACGCATAACTCGCACTCTTTAATAATCTGGGATTATATAGAAGAGAGAGAAAATTAATCTAGGATTAATTACGGAGATATTTTATCTGGGATAAAATATCGTCTTAAGAGAGAGAATGATTAATTTGGAATTAATCGGTAAATTAATATATTCGATATATTAAACGAAATTGGATTTCGACGCGGAATTGAAATTGGATTTTAATTCGGGCGAACGAATTAATTTAGAATTAATTCTTTAGCGACGTGAATAGTGAATTCGCTAGGCGTAATCATTTAATTACGACGCAACGGAAAAATTGCTAATTGAGAATTAGCGAACCCGAGCCCGAGTGTGATTGCGAGCGCATTCGTATTTCGAATTCGAGTGCGGCAACGCAAGTCACATCAAGCGTCAAATCACTCGTCACATCAAGCGTCAAATCAAAAGTCACTTTGAGTGATTGATTGATGGATGTGATTGATTGAGTGATGGACACACAACATGTCACTTTGATAAAGTGAAATGAATAGTTGATGGCTTTAGGTGAAATAGTGTTAGTTGGTGAGACTTTTACCATTTTAATTCTTTATTGAATTATTTGGTAATTGTTTAATGTATTTTTTTGAAAAATATATAAGGCATTTTAGAAATGCTTTACTTATCTAATTAACACATTTTCTCTCCATCTCTCCCTCTCTCTAATTCACGCCCAAGGGGCTTCATTTCTCTCATATTTTCACAGCTCACTGCCGTGAGCTTCTAGGGAAGCATGAGTGCGTTTTTGATGCAAAAACGCAAGTGCTAGCACACTTACGAGACTTGCGAAGGTGTTAGGGAAGTCCACCCATGAGGCGGGATCCGTTCGATGAAGTTTGGAGCTTCAAAATTGGATCCAAAACTGCCCAACCAGTGAGCAAATTCTGCAGCAGTTCAGGCGTGAAAAACAGTGGGGTTTTTGGCTTGATTCGTCTCCAAATCGTCTCAACCGATCGATGTGAGTATTCCGCAACTTCGTCGATATGTATTCGCAATGTTTTTCATGCTTATAATCGATCCGGGACCATAATAGAAACCAACAATGGCATCAAGAGCCTAGGTTTGAGCATGAAAATTTTAGGGCTTAAAATGGGTAAATGTGTGTTGAGCATGATTTGAATGAATTGATTGTTTAAGTATGCTTATAACATGTTGAATTGCATTTTGTTTGACCAATTTGTTGAAAATTGATTTGGAATAATTTTCCCCAAAATATTGATGTTGGCCGAATGTGAGGATAAAATTTTAATTCTTGGAATTTTTTGATTTTGATTCATTAGATGAATTAGAATCATTAAGGATGATGTTTAATTTAAGGTCAATTGGATTGAATTTTGAATTGAACATAAATCCCTAATTTTTCCCCTTGGCCGAATTGATTATGCCTTAATAAAGTCTTGGTAATTTTGATTTTGTGACATTGGATGTGTATGAAATCAAATTGGAATGGTGATTTATGTTGGTTTCTATTATATGTCCCAAGGAAAGATTAAGCATTTAAATACAACAATGAATATATATATTAAAAGATGAAGTATGGCGGAATCATACTCACAAAGATCGGAATGCGGATGCGTTGATGAAATGAAAATTTTCTCCTTTGTGCAGTGAAGGTTTCGGCCAAGGTGAGTGGGAAGCTCCAAGCTTTCTTTGATCCTTCCAAGCTCAAGAATTAGTTTCCCATAACACCTTTGTATGATCCCTTGAAGGTGCTAGCCTTGTGTGGGAATTTATGTTCCAAACAAAACACAATTTCTTCAAGTTTTTGCAACAAAAACAGAAAAGTGGACAGGGCTGTGAAACTTCACAGTTTCGGTCAAGAGGAAAGAGAGGAGAGTGAGAGATTTGATTTCAAAAATCAATTTATATTTATGCCATAATATTATTAAATTAATAATAAACTTATGACACAAATCATGCAATGGCTTAGAGTGTCAAACACTCAATTTCCATGCAAAACCATTGAGTGCATTGTACACTATCTCCATGCAATGCATCACAATTAAATAATGCATAATATGACATGTGTCATGTGGGCCCCACACGTTTCCAAATGAAAGTGGGCCCACATGCACTCACGCGTTCGGGTTTGATATTTCCGAAATACCGAACTTACGTCGCGACGTTAATTAAATTGAATTTAAATAAATGATTGCGCCTAGCGAAATTATTATTTACGTCGCTAACGAATTAATTCTAAATTAACTCGTTTGCCCGAATTAAAATCTAATTTTAATTTCGCGTCGAAATCGAATTTCGATTATTATATCGAATAAAATAATTTTACGATTAATTCCAAATTAATCGTTCTCTCTCTATTTATAGTACTTTATCCAAGATAAGTCTCTCCGTAATTAATCCAAGATTAATCGAGTTTGAATCATACGTCATTGGTGAATCTTCG